>BCKE01000036.1:105488-215165 GCA_001600495.1 Pilasporangium apinafurcum
AGCAAAGGAATCCGCATTGATAGAAGCAGGAACTTGTTCCCAATTCTCCATAATGAGGTCGTTTCAGCACCATTCTTTTTTTCAAGAACGGATGTGAAGAGATCGAGTGCATGGAAAATCAAAGCGATTGTCAAGAAAGCGTGGCATGATAGTATCGATGTGAAAGGAAGACAAAGATCACATTAGCCACATCTTTCGCAAGATTGAACACTTATTCATCGAATCCAGATGTTGGAGATGGCTACTCCGCGGTTGTTTAGTCTTAATTAGTTTTTTCAGTTGAGTCGACCCAAAGAAAAAACAGGAGGTCCTCCCTGAATTGCTCATATTTTGATATATGATCTCTTGAGATGTATACTGTGTAATCAAATGGGGATATCGGTAATTTCCATGTGTATTTTTAGCTATATGAACAAGGATAAAAAAAGAGCCAACAACGATCAAGAACAACACAGATCGACAGGTTTTAACCTGAGCATGCTTCACCCTTGGAACCGTCGACGGGGATGTACCAGCAATGCTGGGCCTCCACGCCACCAATGACACCATTTTCAAAGCCATCGTCGTCCTTCTGAAGGTTCCACTTACTATCAAATGTCAAGAACCGCGCCTTGAGCCAGTTTTCCGAGGCCGAGAGCTCAAAAAACCCGTACGCATTGCCATCACTAAGTCCACCGGCTGTCCAGACATTTTCAACGTCTGATTTCGCCCAGGCTGGAATTCCACTGGCAGATTCACTCTGAATGCCTCCACCTGCACCATTTTCAATGAAATGAATGCCAAAGGATGCGTAGTCGTGTTTTTCACCGTGCGTATGGCCATAAATCCAGAGCTGCACGCCGCCCGCCTCTTTTAATGCTTCGATCCACTTGGCACCATTCGTCTCACCATAATGGGCAAGAGGCGAGTAGTGCGAATTAACGATCTTCCACGTAGCCGTGGATTTGGCGAGTCCTTCGATCAATTGCGTCTTCGAATCTTCGCCCCACTGTTTGAGAAGGTCCATACACTGATCCCACATGTCAGCGTCGCCGCCAGCACAGTAGTCGTGACCACGTGTGACAGTTTTGCATTTTTTGTCATCACCTTCCGAGTACCCGTAACACTGGCAGCAGATCTGATCAGCGCCATGTGTGTCGGCATCATTCATATCTAAATTGAAAACATCAATCGTCACATCCCCCAGCGAAAGCTGATGCACGTAGAAATGGTCTTTCAAAATCCATCGATCGGCGTTCGGACTAGTGTACTCGGATTGTAAGGAAAACTTGGTCTTCAGTCCTTGCAATAAGTCAGCTGTACTGCCACAGGCCGCCATCGCCTCGTCGGAATCAGCGCAAATGTAGCTACCACCACCGTAGTCGTGGTTGCCCATGACATTTACCCACGGCACTTCGATCATGGCTTCGTCGTTGTAGTTGCTCTCAAACGTCTTTTCAAACCGATATGGCTGGTCAACAGGGCCTTGGATACCTGTCCAATAGAAATTATCACCATGACCGAGCACCACTGCAGGTTTCTTTTCTGCTGCCGTAAGAGCCATAAGTTTGCTTACACCAGCCTCAGCCCAACGATCAAAGGCGTTGTAGTAGTAATCCGATCGACGCGAGCAGCAGGAGCCGTTCTTGGAGTAAGTCGTAGCTCCCCAATCACCAATCGCAAACGCGCTGAGGTCGTACGATTCGGAGTTCGGGTCGGGAAGAACTTTCGACGTTTTGCCACTGGAGCTTCCAGAACCAGTGCCAGTAAAGTCGACGTTATTTTTACTGGTGGAGGTACCCCCGCTGGTCGAAGAGGTGGAGGAACCTGAGCCTGCGCTGGAGCTGGTGCTGTTGTTGCCGCTTTGTTCGCTCGTGGAAGAAGAATCGTTGGACGACCGCGTGACAATCACACCTGCAATGGTGCCGATGACTGCGAGCAGTACCACGAGCGACACGATCGAGGTTTTCTTGTTGCGCATTGCTAGTAATGTTATCTATACAAATACGAATCGAAAGACAACGACGAAGAGGGTGACGGGTTTCTTTGATGCGTTATGGGTTTCTCAATTGAGGGAATGAATGAAGAAGCTGAGAAACATGGGGGGGAGCGAGCGAGCAAACGCGGGAGGAAGAGAGAGTGTTTCTCGCCAGAATACGTTGAGTAGCTCATCACAATCGAACACATTAATCCGCTCCCACAAACAGAAACAAGTTGCAGTACCACGCTTTTTTAATCAATTCACCCACGCGATTAAGTATACCAAATCTATATAATTGTTGTTTAGAGCAGTTGTCAATCATTATTTGTTTAAGTAACGTATTAATCTTGAGCTGGCTCTTTTCGAAGAGAGAGTAACGGCTGGCGTATGAGAACACAGGACAAGACAGGCCAAAACTTCACAATTTTACGGACACAAATAGTTAAGATTCTGCCTCCATGATGATTGAGAGACCTGTTCCATGAAATTACACGTTGATCTACAGCAATAAGACCTGTGTAAAGTATGCCGACCAAGCCTAGAATGGTCGATGGTCGACTAAATTGGCTATTTAAACAATGCGGTATCGCTTATTACTTATTGTGGTAAATTAACGTATCGCTGCAGTTGCAGTTAGGTTCAAGTGATCAATCACTGTCACAACCACCAGATCATCCATCAACACGACAGCAACATACAGATTTACAAACAATCCACTTGGTGTATTTTTGTAATATTCACTTTCTAACAGCAAATAGTGCACAAAGGCTATCGCTGTAAATATTTTACAAGCAAGCATGATAATGTGGACCACGCTACTTTCTGATGGTCAGCGTAAAAAGATTTTTACGGTTTTGGTGTTGGTTTTTACACGTACTTTGTGGTGGGGCTTTGTGGTCTGAAGGAACGCAAGTGAAGAGCTACACAAGCGAATATCAGGAACAATGGGATTCGCGGGCATTCTTGCTGGCTCAGTCTTCGGGCTGTCCACGAAGTTGGGCAGCAATGTACTACAGAAAGTGCCATACATGCGTCGTACGTTGCCTTTTCTTTATCTTGCAGTGATTTTTGGTGATTTACATCTTAATCTATTCATTTTGCACTCATCCGTGTTAACTCTAGATCCATGGGAGCATGTGTTGTTGATTGGTGTGGGTGCGTACGCCGGTAACTATCTGCAGAACAAATACTACGATGACTTGAAGGAAGTGGAAGAACTGCGACTGTATTTGGAACGCCGACCGGACATTCGTCAACCAAAAGAAGAATAAGAGAGAGAGAGACCAATGCGTTATGGAAAACCGGAGAACGTCAATATACTTAATTCGCATGAACCATCGACATAATGGAGAAGATAGAGAGAAGAAGGACATGTCAATAGGTTGATCTTGGTCAGAAATTGAAGCGGATAAGTATCTCGACTCGTTCCTGTTGCGGTGGTGTGTGTGTTTCGTTGTTCGGGATGATGGATTAAGGCGGAAGACAACGAGTGAAGTGACATTTGGTTACTCTCGCACTATATTTTCTTTTTTTCTCGTGTTGTTGAGCTGCAAATGGCTTAACCAAGCAGATTTTTCCCCCATCGACTCCCTCACACGCTCACTGACTACAGCAAGAACAGGATCCATGTCTGCTTTGTGCTGAAAAGGTATAAACAACCTGATAATTCTTGTGACTTCGTTGATGTTCTCTGCAAGTCTATTTCTGAATACGCAAATCTCTACTTTCTATGGAAGTTTACGTTGAGAAGAATCACTTTTTCCCGCAAGATTACGATAGAATCAAGCTTATGGATGTCTAATGAGGGTTACATGAAGCTCTCTGTGCATTGATATGTGGCGTGGAGGTTGTTTTATCGTCCGGACTGTTCATGCATGGTAGTGATAAACGGTGAGATCCGCAAGCAACACCATTTGAACAGAAAATCCTCCGAGCCTCCAAATCGCCTGGATTCCTGACCAAGCTAATATGATCATGTTACCTGCCATAGTTGGAAGATGGTGTCCATAAGCGACAACGGAGCCAGGACTAATTGGTCTGTACAGGCTACTGAACAGGCATCATTTGGTAGAACGAGCTGACTGATGGAGTACTCGAGCAGTTAAAATATAAGAGCTCCACAAAGGTCAATGGATATAAAATATTCGCATTTGATTCGGTCCACTTGCGAAGGATAATCTTTTGACGCAAACAATAATGGTGATGCGCGTAAGTGTCATCGATCGCACGCCCATTAGGACAAGATGAACTCCATGCCCATAGCCGAATTGTTAGCTGGTGATGGCGTTTGTCCTAGTTTCTGCTGATTCTCTCCTTCTTTTTCCACAATTTCTATTCGTGATTGCTTTTCCATTTTCTCCTCTTCCTCCAGCACATCTATGAGTGCACCATGTTCCACCTGTGCATGACCCAACACAATCGCCACTTCTTGCAGATCGCCTAACACATTCAACAACCCCGTGGCAAAATCCGGCATGAGGTCGTAGCGACAGAGTTTTCCCTTGTGATCAAAATAGAAATGGTCAGTGAACGGCACACTGACGACTTGGCCGATCAGTTTCTGTGCGATTTCTTCGTGCTGCCCCAGTATATGAGGGAACAATTTCTGCAATGTCTTGCGGGAATAGCCCAAATGAGATACGCTGGTTGTTGAGACAATGGAGCAATTGTCGACCATCTTCAGTGTTGCAGAGTGGAGCTCCATATGCAATGACGCGTGGAAGGTCGTGTACATTGTCCACTGTTCAACCATCGCATGCATACCTCTGAATTTCCCCTCAAACGCTAAAAGGTTGGGATCCACGAGCCAATCCAGGTACGCGCGTTGGTTGGCAGTGGTCAAGACTGACCCGTCCTCGAGCTGTCGTGGTCGCATACCATGGCGGAAAATGTCATAATACTCGTGTACGAACTGCACAGTTGACGGTGACGTAGTGAACGGACTAGAAAACGCACGCTCCTGTTGCAGGACCAGCCGATCGCGTTGAAATTGCAGCTGCTGGTTCTGCTGTCGCAATTGCTGGATTAGTCGTTCCAGGTTCCTTATATACGCTTGCCGACGTTGACGATATCGTCTGGAACGTTCGCTTTCGTTGAGTTTTGGATTTGCCGCGTGATGCTGCGCCTTGCGTTGCACCATCAAAATGACTTGTTTTACAGCTTCTTCAGGAGAGAGTGGACGCTTGAGGTTATCAAAAGCTTCCGAGTCATGGCTTATGAGTGCATTTGCTGGTGAAGGGATGACGATCGATGGTGGTGCAGAGGTCTGGTACGGATACTGAGGAGCTATAGTGCTATTGATTGAAGTGGTGGATAGGTAAAATGGTGATAGCTCCTGCTGAAGCGGATAATAGTGGTGCTGATCGCTGTTTGCGGTCATTACTTCGTCTGGTTCGTTTGATAAAGGAGAGGGGGAGAAAAATGGAAAGAACAAGTTGGGAATTCAGTCGTGTACGCAGTGAAAGGTGGTGCCTTTGTACTCATAAGTCACAATTTGCGTGCGATTTAAGCCATTGTCATCGAATGATACGTCCATCAGCGCCCCAGTTTCCACTGACACTTGATACAATTAAATCAGAACGTCAACATAAAGGGTATGCATTTTCAGAGTGTACCTATTCATGTTAAACTACTAAAAAAAGTACTATTTTACGATACGCATTTAATGATAAAAGGATAAAAAATGTATAAACAATGAAACGGCTCTGGGCATCATCTGCATCGTTACAGCTCTCGTTTTCGGAATCATAGCAGTGAGATCGTTTATCACCTCAGTTTTTGATTTCAAGTACCAATTCATTCTCTTTCCTCGTGAACGCCTCGAGTCTCCTCTTTTTCTTCATTTGGTCGATGAATAGTCTCAAAATGTTGATTGCGGCGTTGATGTCATGGTCCCACAATGTGCGATGGCATTCACTATTTTTGCAGTGTCGCACATTATAAAGACTGTCACTGACAACTTTTCCGTCAAGGACAAACCCCTTCATCTTCTTGTGACAAGCACAACACAGCTTGCTTGTCCTGAACTCGTCCACATCAACAGCACGACACCTGGAACCGATTTTCTTCCGTAGGGTCGTTGTGGGAACAGCAATGTTGCCTTTAGCTGAGTTTGTGAAACTTGCATCTCCATACACGATAACGGTTCGTTTATCCCCACATGTAAGGTTCTTGACTACCTTCTCGTACGTCTGTTGTCGACATATGTAGGTCGACCATCGTAGCCTCTTCATTCTCCTTGATGAATACACATCAAGAAGACGATCCAAATACACGAGACAAAATCTCACTCATTCCAAATAGGAGACAAGGTTCGCAACTTTTGCCGAAGGAACGCTTTCATTGAAGGTTTTGATGGCAGGCTCAGCATCAATCCACTCTTTCTTCAACTTTGTTCGTCTGTGGTAGCCGTACTCTCTGTAGAAACGACCTTTAGACTAGTGGATGACTTCATGTTTCACGTTCTCTCCTTTCGGTTTTTGCAGCGTAGCCATGCTTTCCTCTTTGTAGACAACAGCAGTGAAGATCTTCTTTCTTCCTGGATCTAAATCGATGATCCGATCTTCAAGAGAAAATGTCTCTTTTTTCTCTTTCATGGGAAGCTTTGGACGGGAGATTGTCACACTAACTGACATACCGTCGGTCAAGATGAAGTGCTCAAACTCCTTTCACTGAGCTATGGTCACAAGACCTATATCAAAGTACGTGCGCCATAACTCAGCTTTGTCGGCGTAAAGCTCAACAGGGTCACCCAAAGCCTTAGCAAGTTCTTTCAAGACGGTGATGTTGATCTTGATGAAAATGGGTTTGAAGTGTCTCTGTGAAAGCAGAGACCAGACTTGGCAACCCTTCATTCCATCATCCATGTGAGCTTGTATGTCTTTCAACATCGTGCGGAGAAAGAGCATGTAACATTCCGGACAGCTCTTCAGCTTGAGTGACAGCGGTTCAATCCCGTTTCTCACTCTATCCGATAATTCTTGCATCCAAACAACTTCATCAGTAGGGATGGGATATTTCTTGAACCTGGAGTACGCGGGGATCAGGTTAGATAAGCTATGCTGAGTTTGAGTGGTTGCACAGACCAGCAGTGAAACAGCACTCTTGATTATTTTGTCTTGGTGCTTTTCGAAATAGTCACTGTCACGAACGAGAGTTGCAAGCATAGTGCGAGAAGGTAAGTTCCAGAAGTGCACATTTGGTCAGAACACTATTAACGGTTCAAAAAAAGATAGAGATCTCTGGACCATCAAATTAAATTGCTAGAAGGGATGCTTAGCAGTAAGAATGCATAGCTGTTTACAAATGGATAATCAGTGGGCAGTTAAAAACAGAAACACGGTCACTTGCCAATTGCCCACCTACCTTACAATCTCCACACGTCAATATTGTCAGAACTATTTGTCGCTCTGTAGAAAATGAAATAGCAGAAGAATCCTCAGAATCTACTCTTTTATGCCAAATGGAGTGCTCATTGCTAAATCCAGTAGAAACTAACTTACACTGTAAAAGAGGATGTACTTCATATAGTACAAGTGTACTTCCGGCAGTACACTTGGGGAAAAAAAGGTTAAATCCGAGTACTTGGGTCCATTTAGTGTAAATTCTAATCTGGTTCTGATGATTTTCTTACACGAAAAGACGCGATCTTCACCATATCACATACACTCTTCATTCATCATCCTTGAAAGACTTCTTTCCATTATCTATATTTCTTCATCACCAATTAGAAACTAGCGATGGAGCTGGCGTATCTTTACACGAAGCAGCGCGACAGCTTTGGCCGGCATTGTGATTTCAAGAATGTCGACGCTAAAGTCTTGGAGACAATTCCATGCACTGAGTCCCTCGAAAGCGACTACGTCAAGCGAAGACCGATGATTACCCGGTTAGATACTACACCGGACATGTCCGAGCACGAGGTTAACACTGAACGACTCATCACCAAAAACAGCAGTATGCGGCATGTTGAAGGCGGATGGCCCAAGGATGTTGACCCGGCCGAACAGAGCGACGTACAGCGGTTCCGCAAGAAAGCCGAAAAGGATGACGATTACAAACAAGCAATCAAATTTCTTGGCCCGATCGTTGATCGATCACTCAAACAGAATAACACGATCAACATCTACCAGGACTATTTTGAACACATGGGTGAAGCCGCGACGACCGAACAGCCAAGTGCAAAAGGGTTGGCAGTGTTTCGAGACCCGGAAGCAGTGAAACGCACAGTCAGCAAAATCGATTGGCACCCAGAGAGCCCGCAAAAAATGGCGGCGTGTTATTGCATCCTTAATTTCCAGGACCCAAAATTTTCGAACGCAAGGATGCCGACGAACTCGTACATTTGGGACGTCATGAACCCAAACACTCCCGAAACAATCTTGAAACCTGCCTCTCCACTTGTGTGCATGCGGTACAATCCAAAATCAGTCGACCAGCTCGTTGCAGGCTCTTATAACGGGCTCATTAGTTTTTTTGATATCCGAAAATCTGGCTCCACACCTGCTGAGACATCCATCATTGAGCATTCTCATCATGACCCAGTCTATGATGTGTTTTGGATCTCATCCAAGACTGGAAACCAGTGCTGTTCCGTGTCAACCGATGGCTGGATGTTGTGGTGGGATATCCGTCATTTGGCGCAACCCACGCACAAGATTTTACTGACGGATAAAGACGGCATGTCCTTTGGTGGCTCATCGATGGAGTACAACACGGAAGCAGGGCCGACAAAATATCTCGTCGGTACCGAACAGGGTGCCGTGTTGAGTGTGAATTTGCGGAATGCCAAGCAAAACAACGGAATCACGATGTATGACACTACGTCGGGAAAACATCATGGCCCGATTTATAGTATTCAACGCAATCCAACACATAACAAGTTTTTTATGACCATTGGCGACTGGACGGCAAGGTTGTGGTGTGAAGATCTGAAGACGCCAATCATGAGCACCGCTTATCACGATTCTTATGTGACGGCTGGTTGCTGGTCACCTACACGCGCGGGGGTGTTCTTTGTTACCCGCATGGATGGCGTTGTGGACATTTGGGATTTCTTTTATCGGCAGAATGAAGTCGCGTATTCCCATAAAGTCGGTGATGTCGCGCTGTCTGCCATCAGCGTGCAAGGTAATGCGTCTTCTGGTGGCAAATTATTTGCTGTGGGCGACTGCAATGGCATGATCTCGCTGATGGAACTCTCTGATGGTCTCGCGACGCTACAACCAAACGAGAAAGCGGCGATCAATGGGATGTTTGAGCGCGAAACGAAGCGCGAGAAGAACTTAGAGGCCAAGGAGAAGGAGTTGAGGCGAAAGAAAGCGACGATGGAGGAAGGCAAAGGCGATGACCACGCTGGCAGCTTGAAAGACGACAAAATGGAGGAGTTGCTACGCACAGTGGATGCAAATTTCCTCGGTATGATCAAAGAAGCCGAAGATTCTGAGAACAAAAACATGGAGCATAAGGGCGATGCGCTTAGCGGCGGTGGGCGGCAGGGTGACGAAGAGAATCAGCTCTGACGCGACTGTTATGTATATATTGTTCTTCATATTTGATCTTTAAAATGGACATTGACTGTGGATGGTGATTTTCGCTTGTGTGACTGGGTGTATAAATGTGATCTTGGCTGCATGAAGAAGCAGTCGGGGAGCTTTCTGGTAGACAATCTCTGGTGAGTAAAGGGAATCCCCAAGAATTGGATGGCCCAGATGGTCCATGTGCACACGTAACTGGTGTGTCTTGCCTGTGATCGGCTTCAGCTCCATCAGCGTCGACGTTGTATCTTCCAGACTAAGATGTCGAGAGATAATCTTCCACTGCGTTTGCGTCCATAATGAACTGTTTGCTTTAATCTCTTCATCCTCTGCCTTAGAAACAGAGGAAGGAATTACACGCTGAATCAATTTCTCTGTTGGATGTGGCTCCATCATGACGCGCACACTACCTTGTTCCTCAAGAACATGCCCATGCACCTTGGCAAAGTACGTTTTCTCGATCGATCTGGCTCGGAATTGTGCATTCAAATGTTGGGCTGCGGTCTTGGTCAACGCCACGACAAGAATTCCCGAAGTTTCCAAGTCCAATCGATGCACCATCCGTGCCTGTGGATACAACTGTGTTATCATTCGCTGGATAGAAACTTCAGATATGTCATTACCATCCACACTGAGCACGTTGTGTGGTTTGTCCACCACAGCGATGGCATCATCTCGATAGAGAAAGTGGAGGAGTTCGGTGTGCTGAAGCAATGCATCATCATCGAGATCTATTTCTTGTGACTGTGCAAATTCACGGGTATGGATAAGAATGCGATCGCGATGCACTCCATGTGCTACTGCTACCGGATCTGGAGCATACACTCGTAGCAAATGTCTGTAGTTACTCGGATGCGCAGCGATTTCTGCTTGCATCACCGCGATACACTTGGCTGCAAAGGCCTCTGTTGTGGGGGATTCCATTGCTTTCTCACTGTCCTTTGCAATAAACTTGTAAAATAGACGGATAGCGATATCGGAGCTCAAGACGCCAACAGTCATCTTCGGTTCTTGTTTTAATTTGAACAGCCCCATTTGCATTAACTTCAAGCGATCACATGCGGAAGATGATAGTGAGAGACGAAGCGACTGGATGAGCTGCATCACCAGTTGTTGGATTTCCAGCGTTGGTCCGTTAGAGGATGTACAAACGGCGTCCGTTTGGTGCTTCTCTTCCTCATTCGTCCGCTTTCGTTTCTTGCTCATATGTGTGAATGGCTGCTACGTTTTCTGATTGGGTCATCAAAGCTCTTATAAAGAATATTTACTTTATAGAAATCAACTGATGCAACGAATTTCTCGTCAATGTGAAAGTCTGGTAGGCTCGACACCGAAAGTCGCCACTATGTGCAATGGATAACGCTCCTAGCGAAAAATATGAACATACATCCTGTTGTGCGCGAGGTTGGATTGCAGGACATGATCTCTCCACACTGTGTTTCACAGCGAAGAGTTTATGGGACGTAATAGTAAGCATTTCTTATAGAGAGATTTGATGTAGGCAATGTTTGGTCAACATCATCAGGAAGCTCAACTTCAATCGGAAAACGTGTCAATAATGATTTATTATTGGCTATAATTATTCTTCTAACCTAATAAAAATCATTTATTGGATGAAATACAATGGGAAGTGGCTCCGCAATTTTCATCAGTGTAGAATTGAAGCGCAACGACGAAGAACCATTATGTGGTGTGGTGAATATCTCTCTCTCGAGCCGACAAGCGTCACTGGTGTCGCACTAGTGCGTATCAATGATCAACGCGCTCGTGTCAATAGCGTCACCACCCAAATGATCAACGAACTTGTGGTGGTGTTGGATAAAATTGATCACGAATCGACCATTACGGCCGTCGTGTTGATGTCAGCAAAGGTAAAATGACCACTGTATGTGCCACGATTGACTGTCTAATGGAAACTCTATACTAACTCTCGGTTTCTGTATGGCGACATGTGCAGCCTAGCTGTTTCATAGCTGGTGGAGATCTATCGTTCGTGCGAAGCTGTTCATCGGAAGCAGAGCTGAAGAAATTTTCCCAACACAGTCAAACAGTGATGCAGCGGATTGCTTCGTCCACCAAACTGTTCATTGCAGCCATCAACGGAGTTGTTTCAGGAAATGGACTGGAGCTTGCAATGGCATGTCACTACCGAATCGCTACTCGCCACAAGAAGACTATACTGGGGATGCCTGAAGTGCAGTTGGGACTAACTCCAGGTGCAGGAGGAACGCAATGGCTGCCCAGAATAGTGGGCTTACAAGCTAGTCTGGAGATGTTGCTTACGGGGAAGCGTGTAACTGCCGAAAAAGCGAAGAAGATGGGGTTGGTGGACGAACTTGTGATGGATTCATCAACATTGGAACATGAGGCGATTGCAGTAGTGCAACAACTAATGATAGGCGAGCGGAATATCAATAGAACCAATCCACCGAACATGAGCACTAGCGATGAAGATGTTGCTTTCCGGGCGATGGTGTTTCAATCAGCTCGCGACATGGCAAAAAAGGCCAGTCGAGGGCGCTACCCCGCACCTGCGTTAATTGTGGAAGCTGTACAGGTAGGTCTCGATGACGGACTGAGCAACGGATTTGAGGTAGAGGCGAAGAACTTCGCTAAAGCCGCGGTTTCACACGAAGCCAAGGCATTGATGGGCATCTCTGTCGGCCAGGCTGCCTTGAAGAAGAACCGGTACGGAAAACCCAAACAGCCTGTCAAGTCGATGGCTGTGATTGGCGCTGGGCTCATGGGCTCTGGAATCGCACAAGTATCTGCAGCAGCCAACATTCGGGTCCTACTGAAGGATCGTAATGCTACTGCCGCCGCTAGCGGACTAAATCGCATTCGCGTCAATTTGAACCAGAAGGTAAAACGACGCGCAATAACCGAGAGTCAACGTGATGCAATTCTGTCCAACGTTGTTCCGTTATCAGACGAAGACGATGTCTGGAAGCACCACATGCAGTCCGCAGACCTAGTGATTGAAGCAGTCTTTGAAGACATGGCGCTCAAGCATCGTGTAATCCAGGAATTGGAGCAGTATGTACCCTCGGATTGTGTTATCGCGACCAACACTTCGGCGCTCCCTATCGCTCAGATCGCTCAAGCAAGCAAGCGTCCAGAGAATGTGATTGGCATGCACTACTTCTCCCCAGTTCCCAGCATGCGCTTACTGGAAATCATCCGTCATGCCGGCACATCCGATAGTGTCGCTGCAAGAGCAGTGGATGTGGGGTTGCGGCAGGAGAAAGCATGTATCGTCGTGCGGGATGTGCCTGGTTTCTATGTTAACCGCGCTTTGGCACCATACTTTGCCGAAGTGATGGCTTTAGTCGTTGGCGGTATTGACCTCGAGCGTATCGATAAGCTCATTCGTCAATGGGGGTTACCAGTTGGCCCCATCACGTTAATGGATGAAGTTGGGCTGGATGTGGCAGCCCACGTGAACCAAACAATGGCAGATGCGCTAGGTATCCGTGGTAGCGGCGGTGATACACGTGTATTTGAAGAAATGATTCAGCAGGGATTCCTCGGGAAAAAGACCGGTAAAGGATTCTTTGTGCATCCAAAAAATAAAAAGGAAAAGAAGAAAGTCAACGAAGAAGCCCGAGCCATCATCAACAAATACCAACGGGCGAGTGTACTACTGTCTGATGAGAAAGTGGTGAACCGTGTAATCTGTCGCTTCGTGAATGAAGCTATTTTTTGTTTGCAGGACGACATTATCGCCTCACCTGTGGAAGGAGACATTGGGGCTCTATTTGGGATTGGCTTCCCACCGTTCATTGGCGGGCCGTTTCGGTTTGTGGATCGTATAGGCAGTGCCACGTTGAATGCGATGATGCTAGAGTTCGCGGCCAAATATGGGCAGCAATTCATGCCAGCGCCGCTGCTGCAGGAAATGGCCAAGACGAACCAGAGATTTCACGATGAGTCTCGCAGTTTCTTGTAGCTAGTCGTAGGGCATTGTAGTGCAATATTTGCGTGAATTCAATGGCTTTGTTTCTAGTAATAGGTGATATGTACTTGCTATATGTGAACGGTCAACGAAGCGTCAGTTATCAATCAGCTTATGGCGTTGATTTGTGGAACAAGCTGACTAGTCGTGCACGCAACGATAGAAAAATCACGAATCTAGAAGTAAATGATGCAAAAGAACACCACATACGACTGTCCAACACGAAACGCAGATGACTGTGAAAAAGTAAAGAGTCCATTGCAGTCATTAATATCTTGGTCATCAGACACATGCGAAAGTTGGAAAAAGCTGAAAGGGCCAGCCATTGCAGCAGCAGTAGTTACATTAGTTCCGTTGAAATCTATGGCCATAATCAGCCAGGAGACTATGTTGATTATTTTTTTAGTAAACGTCATTGATAGTGTTGCTCACAATACAAAAGTCGACTGGAGTGACACTGGATACAATGTCCAACAGTTGCCTCAGAGTATCTCCCAGCTTTTCGTAGCAAAAAAATGGATGGCCCATTACACAAACGGCTGGATTACAGCGCAATGAGCAACTGTGGTTGTCTTTTTCTGAACGAAATGCGTGCCACTATTGCACGAATCGAATTTACTTCATCTGGATTTCCGATCCTCGTTAATACATACGCACACCAACGAAGATGAAGAAAATTTGCCAGCAAAAGCTCGATTAAGTCCGCAAAAAATTGTACTTCCATCAAACTCTTAACGTTATCTAATTATGGTGTTGCTCATTCCAATGATCGATAAAGCCCGCAATCAACACTACTACTTCCGTTTTTCAACGTGTTCCTTTGGGAAGAAAGAGTCCACATAATATGCCACTCTATTTTTCGTATGTTTCTAATCTGGATACCATTTTTTACAAAGAATTCAAAAAGTGGTTGTCACTGCTTTCTCCTTTTTGTTAAATAGTGAGAGAATGTATTAGTATTTTCTTCTATTCAACCATGTTTTGTGATTTTGGATTCCGATGAACGTCGATTTCCTGCATTGTAAGTGGCTCCCATTCGCGGAGTTGTACGTACGCACGAAAAAAAAACGTCTGAGCACCATACAAATTCCAAGTTATTTTGTTCTGATCGTAAACTCCTCATCTTCTTCTCACGTACGCTGGTCACACCTTCGACGATTTATTCTGCGCAAAACTCAGCGCTGCTCATTTTCTAAATTTCGATCGGATGAGCCCGTCAACCTTGAACGTCAGCCACCACCACCACCACCACCCAGCAATGACCAACAACATCAGCAACAGCCTCTGCCCCACACCGTTCACCACGAAGAAACCCCGTGTAGTAGTCTCTCCATCCATCACTAATAGCAACAATAGTAGTAAACAATCAAGCAAACCGCGGAAACTTTCGACTGAACGCAGTCGCCTCTGTCGGCAGCGGCAGAAACAGTACGCCGAGTCACTTGAACAAGCAGTCAAGCACTTAAAATCGGAGCTGCAGAGTCTGCAGACGCTGCGTGCATTGCGGCAAGAGCAGGCAGTCCATTCACGCGGGTCTCCAACGGGCGCGTTGGCACAGATCATTCTCGAGTACTTCAACATGTTTCGTCATGGCTGGAATTTAGAAAGAACGCCAATACCACCGTTAGGTAGCGATACTACCACTAGAAAGCGCACAATAGAGACGGCAGTGGCGATGCAACAGCCGTCGGCGCAAGCGCAGCGGAGCTTTATGTTTTCCGTGATGGATCCGAGTGTTGTCATTTACGACTGGATTGGAAGGTCAACCGTCGGTGCTGAAACACTCGTGAACGGATGGACAGCCTGGTCGGCATGGCACGAGTCATTGTGGTTTGAATTGCAGTCAGTGGATGTTGTTGCGAGCAATGACGCGTTTGTTGTGAAAAGCAAAGGACTGTTGCATGTGCAAGTGAACGACCAGACGATCAAGCATTTGTTCCCACATATCGCCCACAATAACAATCTATTGGAGAAGTTGCTAGGCAAGCATGTTGCCTACCCGATGAGTGATTCTTTTTATTTTTCAGACGAGCAACGAGTCGTGCAGTACTCCTGTGACATCAATTTTATTGGTGCACTGCAGCGGCTAGTGAACGATCTGACTTCGCTGTTGGAACTGGTGGAGCCACCCAACCAGGCGTCATTGAACGATTTAGCCATCCGCACGTCTCCTGCCGCTATGAACTGCCCGCCGCCGCGAGTTTCGCGACTAGATGTGGTGTATCTTCTATCTTAAGGTGTGAATTTTACCACAAAAGTTGTCAGATTTTTATCCTGTATGTGTTTAAATAAGCGTCTTGCAATATAAAAAATCACTGATCTGTTCGCTTTGTTATTTTGCTTCTTTTCATAAATACACCACATCACAGCTACGGAGGACTGTCCATCAGTTGCTCGCATCCATGTGCACGTCCTCTTTTTTCACTCAGCATTAACGACAGAGTCGAAAATGACAACATATCGTGTCAGGCAGTAGTTTTCACGCCCACTTGCTTCACGTCGTGAGCCGAAACGTCGAGTGGCCAACAGCAGTTTGCCACCTGACAACCCCTGCAACGACCTCGACCATCAAGTATCGCAGGTATTCATCCGATTTGTTCCTGACTTTGCCGCCAAAGATGACTTCGCACGCCGGCTCTCCTTTGTTTGTTTGTGTCTCTAAGAACATGTACCAATTGAAGAGCGTTACGTACTTGTTATCCGGGTCATCCGCAAATGCCTGCTTGCCAGTGCTCAACGGAATGGATCGATATGTTACTAAATAACCATTGTCGATTCGACCACGTGCGATCAGCAAAATAGAACTGTGCACTTCGTTTGTGTTGCTCAGCACACTCACGCGCACGATAACACAGTCGTCATGCACACGCTGCAGGATTTTGAGGTCGGTTGTCCGCGACTGAATGCGGCGGTATAGTTTGATGTTGGTCAGCAAGTTCCATGTCTTGTGTACCATTTCAGGAGCCAATGCACTACGAAACTGCTGTGACAGCATAAACTCGAATTTTTCACTATCGAGTCGCCGTTGATCACGCCAGCCGAGCACTTTACCGCCCAAGGAATCGAATTCGCGACGGTCCCGAAATCGCATGATTTCCTCATAGCTACTTTTGACCCACTCCATGGCTTTTGTTACGGATACAGGGTGACTAAATAAAACGCGCTGGAAAACCGGGGCGTCTTCCGCATCTAATGCATTGCCGCTATCTTCGTCTTCGTCAGAAGACGAGTCATGTTCGTAATACCTCCCACCTCCACCTGTGCGGATCCGTTGTGATGAACGATTCAACCCACCAAACTCGGTCAAAATTGTCTGATATGTGCTGTTCTGCATGTCTTTTTGTCGCAATTGTTGCTCCAAATTCAACTTGTCGCGTCGTAGCTTGTCGATCAAGTTGACTGTTTCCAGAAATGCAACGTTGTTTTGCTTGGGCGCTACCACGAGCTGCTGTTCCATTTCCTCGCGCTGTTTCTCTAGAGTCACCAACTCTTCTCGCATCGACAAAATACGCGTCTTATGACCATATATATAGAGAAGAGAAGGATGAGATGCATGACCAATTGAACTACAATGGTACAAATTGCTTCATCACTACCTTGAACGCATTCGTGCGCTTCCGTTCGCTGGCATTGTGACGCTTGCGCCGCTGATTTTCGCTAAGGCACGTCGCCAAGGAAGTTGATTCGTTGTCGGACGGAATTACCAACGGTTCTACCTTAAACATGTTTACTGATGGATGCTCCATACTGCTTTTCAGGTCATCAGCAACGCTGGTAAGAGTTTCGTGTGTAAACTCACTCGTTAAATTTTCAGCCAGTGCGGCCTGAATGTCCATCGTAATTGGTTGTTGCTGCTTTACCACTTTCCTAGCAGCTGTGGTTTTATCTGCGAAGACGGTGCCATTGCTACCAGATGAGGGAAGAGGGGTGAAGCCCAACGCCTCCTCAGGGAGCAGCAGCGCGTCGTAGGCGTCCATAGGGGAAAAAAAATAGCTTCAGCTCTTTAAGCACGCCAACAACACGAATGTGAGATTATGATCGACAGCCTAGCAGCTCCTCTCTTATCACCTGCCATCCCCCCCATCTCTCCAGGCAAACACAGATGGACAGAGGCAATAGAGATGCTTACTGGGGTTTCATACCAGCCAGATCTGAGGGTAGGGGAACAATAGCCAATGTGACGTCACCACTCACAAAGTTAATCCTGTTAACAGTTATAGTTTATTATAGTTAATTTAACACCATAAACAGAATGAGATGTTACACTCCTTTGAGTGAACCTTTGTAAAGATTTTTTCTAATAAAATAAATATGTGATGGTGATTTGGATGCGAGAGTGGACTGCCACGATCGGACACCTATATTCAAGCAGATATCGACACGGCAGCCTTGTTCTTTGAATTTTTTTTATTCTCTTATCAGCACTAATTACCTTGTTTGGGTAGTCGCTGGGTTATTTACCACTTTTTGGTAATTGAAGACTGACGTGGGTGAACATGCAGATGCTTGACCATCACTCCTGATTTTTTTTGCATTTCCCTTTCAGTTCCTATTTGTCACACACACACGCGCGCTCGCACGCACACGGAAGAGATCCTTGACCAGAGCAAGTGTAGATCCGGGCTCAATGACGACGGTCTTCTACCAACGAGCACTCGCTGACAGTGCGTTCGCTGGCTTCCATGATGAGCTCATCGCGTACTTCACGCTTTTCTGTGCACCAGAGGACCTGCTGCGACTTTCCGAGGTCAACTCCGGTGCGGACTTCCTCAACATGATCTTGGACATGCTGTAGACAAGTGATAAATGTTTTTTGGTGCTAATAGAAATAATTTCTGTAGTGTTCTATGTGTTTACCCAGGAGCAACCGCTATGGATGTCAAACTGTATCCGAATCCATGGTGGGGATTTCTCCTTCAACGGCAACTGGAAGATCACGACGTTCTTCCCACGCGAGCGACCGACGGGTCTACCCGAGTTTCGGAATATCCCCATGCGCGGATTTGGATCCGATTTCCTCTACCGCCGGTGGTACCGTTCGCATATGCAACTAGGCGAGTTTGTAGTGCCATCGCTGGAGCAAGATCCATATGTCAAATTGGTACAAAAGTTTCATATCGACGACCTCACGTACAAAGATTTCTACGAGTAAGTTGTGCATATGTGGAAATTGTTAGTCGCTACTATGTCTGCATTATTCAAGGATCGATATACTTTGAATTGGGCTGTGATAGACAATATGCACACATTCCTTTCATCATCAAGGGGGCGATTACCAAGTGGAAGGCTTCGACGGAGGTACTGTCAGAGCCAATCCTGGATACGGCTATTATGACATGTGATAACCCATGATGTGGTATTCTCATGCAATGTTATGATAGTGGACAATGGAAAAACTCGCCGCACGATTCCCAAGCGATGCCAAAAACCGCATCACTCATAATTTGGATTTCTTTGGCGATGGCAAATCCATGCAAATGAACTTTGCAGACTATCTTCAATATGTACTGCATCAAAATGATGAAACTCCATTGTACATTTTTGACCCTCGTTTTGGAGAGAAGATGCCAACTTTGCTGGATGACTATAATGTCAAAGATTTAAAGATCTTCCGAGAAGATCTATTGCTGACTGCATATCAAGAGCAAGAAAAGGCAGAAGCAGAAAGAAAGAAAAAAGAGGGTGCTGTCCATGAAAAGGGTGCGGATGAACCGGATGGCGGGAAGAAAGGAAAAAAGGAAAAAACCTTCCGCCCTGACTTTCGATGGACTGTGATCGGACCTCAACGATCTGGCGCACCTTGGCACACAGATCCAGCGAGAACGTCCGCCTGGAATGCGTTATTGAAAGGACGCAAACGATGGGCGATCTATCCTCCTGATTCGCCACCACCAGGCATCCAAGTCGGGAAAAATGCGCAGGGTCGTGATCATGCGCTCAATATGACATCCTTGTACTGGTACCTGCACGTCTACCCAACGTTAGCTCCCCACCAGAAGCCTATCGAGGTGATCCAGGAAGAGGGCGAAGTTATATATGTTCCCAGTGGCTGGTGGCACCTTGTACTGAACCTGGATATGGCAATCGCTGTGACGCAAAACTTTGTGGATTCTCACAATTTCATGGCATTTATAAAAGATTTGCTCGATGATCAGCAGGATGAAGCGTTAGCGCTGTTTCATCAGTACCTAAAACCTTCGCGACCTGAGATGTCTGATATCTTCCGGCTCATGCTCATTCCACGCTTACAAGGATATCTGAATCAAGACCTATATGTAGGCACATTTCGTGTCCCTGAATATTGGAAAGGAGCTGTGAAGCGTATACTTAAGCGCCATCGCACGCTCGAAGAATGGGATCCTTCGATGAGCAGCACGGACGAACATCAGGTGAGACAATTGACGCCCAAGCTCAAGATGCCAAAATTGAAATCTCTGACGTCTCGGGTCAACCCAACATTTGCGATTGGGAAACACAAGCTGATCAAATTCTTTAGTCAATTTAATCAAAGCTGGGGAGAGTTTGACTTTTCCTCATACATTTCTCCCGCCTTTTGCGATGAGGTTGAAAGTATGGGCACTGAGAGCCCATTAAAGAAACGCAAAATGTCATCACTCTCTCAAACGTCTGAACTGCGAAAGGTGATGACGCTCCGTAGAGCCATGGAAGAATGCTTTCGAATCGAAAATGCAACATATGAAATGATTGACAAAGCAGCTTCTGGTGGGTCCACGTTTCTGGAACCATTACAAGCAATGATACCCAAGATTTATTACTCCGGCCACCTCAAACATCTAGACGAAGTTGACGACGAAGATGATGATGAAAGCTTCTGGCGATGGCCATACATAGTTATCGAATACAAGAGTGACCTGATTGGACTAGACAAAATGACTCGAAAAGGTGGCGTGACTCAAAAATCGTGGGAAGCTACGGCGACTTGGATTAGTGCAGAGTTTGTGCCACGCTTGCATGCTATCTCCATTTATCCAAGTCTTCAAGGGCTGTATGGCCATAACAAGTCGACATGGCAATGGTACATTTACTACTTACTCCGTCAACGCAAACGTGCACAAGATTGTAAGTTGAATCACTTTCATTTTTCTTGTTTATTGCTTATGTACTAACTATGTGGTGCCATAATCTAAAGTTCATATGAAGGAGGATGCGATTCCAGCTCATTTAATGAGACAATTGGATCAGTTTCTCCCTGCTTCGACGCATAGTGATATCGCCCAAAAGCTTTTACCTGGGTATTCATCTACAAGAGGACCGGTCTTACTTCATGGCGATTTGACAGATGAAAACATACTGGGAAGTGCTACATATCCATCAGCAAATACCATCTCTCATATCGCAGGATCCAAACTTTGCGCTTCAAACCTGGCTGACTATTTGAAAGGCGTTGGGTGCGAGAAGTACATCCCGTTGCTTGTGGACCAAGAAGAGTTGACAATGGAGTCGCTAGCGATGCTTGACGAAGCTCATTTGAAAGAATTAGGTGTACCACTTGGTCCACGTCTCGCCATCCTTGGCCGTAACAATACCTCATTGCACCAGATTAAAGTGGTCGAAAACGACGATGACAACCACAGTGGTGATCGTGTAGAGGATGAAGACGACTGGGAGACATGCAGCAGTAGTAGTGGGAGCGATTCTGAGGACGATGACGAAAACATCCAAGTGCTCGACCCCGACCAAGTGAACACTAAGCGCATGGCCAGGTTCTATGGACCCCATCAATGGGTACCGAGTTTTGTGATCGACTTCGCTGATTCCAAGACGGGCGATCCGCTCTACGATCTCATCGCGATCTTCTTTGCCGCCTTGGTATGTAGTATGTATTCTTTCACCGTTCTCGCTTATATCTATACAATACTAACTGAAATTAACCGTGTAACAGCATTGTGATCGTAAATTATGGACTGCAACAATGGCCACTGACTACTGGCAGTCTTACATTCGAGACGAACGCCGCGCATCGGAATCGACAGGAGACCATCCTCGCCCTCCTTTACAGGAACGTTTCCTTCAATTGGTGCTACTGCACCCAAGTCGTTCCGTGAAAAGCCTGTTTTACTACTTCCCTCACGCTGCATCGTTGTCGACGTGGGAAGAGGTCGCTCGTGTCGTTTTCGAAGGTATTTTTTGAAATGGTGACAATACGATGAATGTTCATATATACAGCCGAAAGGAAACGTTGCGTTTTGTAGGTTTTGTGAATTTTCAAATTTTTGATTGGCGTGGTAATACAGACGCGCACCAAATAAAATCTGTTGCGTTAGATAGATACAGGAAAACAACACATGCATATCGCCATCACAAAATGGACGATTTGATCTAATTGCTCTAATAGCTCGGCTGGATCTGCTTCACCTCTGCCAACAATTCCTCGTATGCTTCGCCAGCGTTGAAGCCTGCCTTACCCGGAGTGATCAATATGCAGCTCGTAGGACGCTTCGATAGCGCAGATGCTCCCAAATCTACCTATAAGACATTATTAACAAAGAAAGAAGCATTCAGAAATCATTGATGCATGATAAATGGTGCAAGATGAGGCGGATAGGTAGCTTACCTTGGACGGCGTAAACACATAAGGGATGTCGTTTTCCTCACACAGCACGGGGATATGCGAGATCACATCGATGGGCGAAATATCGCCCGCAATGATGCAGAGACCTTTTTCGCCTTTGCGGATACCCTTCACAACTTCCTTCACACCGCGCTTGATGCCTTTGACCTTGGTTGCCTTCTTCACTACCTTGTAAGCGCGTTTCGTCTGCTTCTTACTGGCTAGCGGCTTTGCGATCACAGATATGTGCTTCACACGCTCCTCGTACGAGGTGCCGCTCGCTTTCTTGTTGTCTTCCGCGTCGCTCATCTGTTTTTGGGCTTCTTGCTTGGTGATGATGCTGATGATTCCTACAATTGCTCACCAAGGACCTCTTAAACAAACGAGCTCTTCCTCAGGAACCAATCAAATAGCGCCGATACATTCGCGCAACATCCACTTCTCAAATGTAACTCAAACAAATTGGAACTATACTATAAACGAAATATTTATAATTATTTTTGAGACGTTGTCTAATATGGCTACACTTTAGATAATGTGTGGCTTGGTTGCATGAAGCAAGTGAACAACCACACAGCTATGTGCTGCATTTATATATTAATAGAATTCTTTTACGACTACTACTGTCACGTATTCACTGTACAATTGTAATCAAAACTTTCTGTAGGGCTGCACGAAGTTGCCTTGTATCTGTACACACTTGGATTGAATTTCATCATCATTTTGTATAAAGATCGCGGAAGAAACGGTGTTGAAACTGTGACTTCTTGGTCGAGACATTTCCTGATCTTCTCAAAAATTTCTTCTTCTTTGTCGTCACGCTTCCGTCACTAGAACGGCTTTCAAAACTGAGTCGGACCATCGACGAAGAATTTCGTGGCGACGCGCTTACAATTCTACGATGTGAACGCCGCTTCTTGCGCTGGATAATTACTTCATCGCCTTTGCTTTTCAAGTTGGTACTCTGAGGCGACCGTAATGAAAGTGCCGTGGTGGAGGAATTCCAATGGCGTTTCCCGGCATCGCTACGCAAAAGCACATTCGCTGGCGGATTCGAATTGCGGCGACGTCTATTTGTTGGTGACCGGACATCGTCCAAGTTTGACGAAGATGAATAAGCAGTACTGTACATAGACCGTAAGCTACTCTTCTTCGAAAGAAACGAATCAACCGGAAACTGACACGAATCGGGTGCATATAACAAAATCGGATGAGTGAGGCCGTCGCTTTCACCTACATCTTCGGTATCGATATGATCGTAGTCCCATTTACTGCTGCGTCGTCTCGAATATTTTTCCATCTTCTCCCGAATTTCGGAATCCTGTGCATCTCGAACCGCGTAGATCGACGCGTCATCACGTAGTACTTTGGCCAAGCAAGATCGGCAAAAGCAGCGTGCTATTGCGGTCTTGGTCTCCGTTGCAAATTCGATCTCTTTTCGAACACAGCACTGCCCACACACCAACTTTTCCACAACATCTTTGTTATGTATCAATTTACAATTTAAAAAAAATATTCTACAAATATGGACTTACATGTTGACAAATGGCACAACTGCGTTTTGAAGAGGCTCCTAGACGATTGAGACACACACCGCAACGCCGATCATCCGTGACCGAATCTTGTACTGACGTCATGGACAGTTTGTGCGCGCGTTCTTCACTAGTGACGATCGCACGTACCAGCTTCTTCGCAAACGCACAGTCGACGACACGTGGGAAGTGCAGCGTGAAGCTCTTGGCAACCATTTGCGCGGCAATGGTACGCAATAATCCACCAGCCATGTCATAACTACCTTGGTGGTACACTTCGACACGATTGTTTTTGATCTGACGGAAGAAACTGCAAAAGTAAAACTGTCCACGCACAACGGAGCTGTTCTGGAACGGTGGACATGACGGAAATTGAATCGAATGTCGCAGTTCGTAGCCGATTTTTTCGCCATGACTCGATCGCATCATCCCTGTGGACTAATGATAATCACCACCATAGATACATTAGCATTACATTCTGGACGAACAAATCAACTAGATGATCCACATGGACAACGTACTGCAAGAAAGCAGAAATCGCGATCCTTAATAATTAGCGCCGCACTGGGCGCTTTCTTGATTGTCCATTTCACTGCCAGTGAGCGAAATGGGTCTATTGTACTGGGTTTCTCCAGTGTATGCAGCACAGTGGCATCGGTGACGCCGTCGTCCGTGAAGTACGCGCGTTCGAGCCGCTCCTGCGGAGTCAACCACCGCTTGCCATATAACACGTCCTCCAATGTGCCATCCAAACTCCCAACAACCAGCATGGCCGGTAAATTCGAGTGCTTGACGTGCTGGAAATGAAAATGCTGGTGGTGTCTCTCCAGTGGATGGAACTCTTGATACGTTGGCTGTTGTTGCTGCTTTTTTAACTTGGATCGCCGCTTGTAGACATGGAAGCCATCATGTTGCTTCATAAATTTCCACATAGCCGTATCCACATTGTAGTGGTTGTCAAGCAGACAGCACGCCTCGTATCGCTCCAAATACCCGCTAAGCAACTGCGTTTCCACACGCATCAATTGCGTCTTCTCATGCGCCGATAATTGGACCGGAGGAAAGAAATCAGGCGGCAGCGGCAGCTTCATTGCGACCTCTTTCGAATACGCGTGTGTATGTGTGTGTGTAGCGCGATGGCGAATGTGCTGGGAACAGCAGCGGAAAAGAAGGCACAGGCAGGCAGGCTTGACGTGCACTCCTCACTCCCTGATTCAATGGGGCAACATTATTATGGAAAGAAAAGAGACTTCCCCACTCAAACAGCTGCGGCCAGAAGATACATGGGACAACCCATAAAGTACGGGCTTTGTATAACCTCCCAAATAGCCTACACGATACATACCAGTTGAGTGTGTGATCCAATATAGGCTGTATAGAAGGTTTGTGAGGGACGACAACTCCGCGTTTCCTTCGGTTAAGTTCGTGCGCGGTAGGTTAAATGGGTGACAAGATTCTTTTTAACCAATCCAGTAAGATTAATGACCTTTATTCATCCAATAATATATTTAAAGTGAGACTACGTGGCAACAAAAGAAGATACTTTTTTGTTGAGTTGGTCTGTGGAACTTCAAGTACCACTCACAAAAAATACTCCTTCCCCGTCAAATTGTAGCCATCCACAATTGTATCGGCGTCTTGTATGTAGAGTATGTGTTATACCTGTGCTTGTACGTGTACCAATCGCTCTCGCCACTCCTGTAGCGCTGTCTGTCCTTTATCCTCTGCCTCTAAGTAGCTGTTAAGCGCATCCCGAAACTCCACGATGCTAGCTTTGCCCTTGGGAGTGTATGTGCGGCACTGCGTCGCATCCAGCCAGATAAGCGCAAAATGCTCATCCGGGAGTTTGTATCCAATCTGCTCAAATAGTGCGCGTAGTTCTTTCTTGTCACGCGGATGCATAAACTCATCGTCTTTAATGCCGTTGGAGGCAAACTCTTCCGGATATAGTAGCTCTTTCGTACTGGAATCGTCGCCGTAGTTTTGCCCATCAGCGATGGATCGCCGCGCAGGTAATGGAATATCGGAACGGATAGTCGGTACACCGAATGCGCGCGTTTCTGGTGTAGCATTTTTCCAGCCGTAGTTAACGGCATGGCCAAGATCAGCGTCCGGCTGCTGCTCCTCGAGTGAGTACGATCCTTGGATGCAATCCCATGCCGTCTCATTCTCTTTCTTCAATGAAATACCAAAGATATGATCGCTCGAGACGTTACTGGATGCACCCAAGTGGCGAGGCTTGCCCAAGTGATCGTATGTAGATCGCATATCCTCCACTTCTTTGGCTGCGATAACAGTCTTTGGGATGGTTTCATCCATCTCCGGATTTAGACATATTGCTGCGCCTTGCAATGGTGTATCGATTTTCACACCAAAACGATACTTTTTGGGGTCAATTTTGGCTGCTTCCCATGAATACTGACGATTTTTCTGTTCTCCGGGAGCGATGGAACCATGTGAACGCTTGTAGAGCTCTTCGTCCTGTTTGTTGTTGAATGTGGTACTTGGATAAAGTAATTCTTTTGCGGATTCACCAAACGTACCGCTGATGCCAAACACGAACTCGGATTTCTGCATATGTGCTGGCAGAACATGACCACGAGAATAAGACCGGCCTAGTGGCTCGCGCTTATGACTGGCATAGTTTGCCTCGGCTTTCGCCAAATTAATTCGCTGGTACTCGGTTTGTGGTGCATTCGGTAGCACCTCAGCGACGTGATGACTGCCTGTGGTGACGACTCCAAACTTTGTGAGTGGATCAATCTGCTTCAGATCGTTGATAAGTCCCGGATGCGCGATTCGCGCGCCTGGCTCGGCAAAATACGATTTCCTGTATCGACGTACTTCTTCGGGTGTGATTGGCCGAGACTCAAACGTCAAGCAATTTGCGGTCGAGTCATACTTTGGATCAGGCATTTTCCCAGCTGGCTGCACAAGACAAAAAGCACCATTAAACGTCACCATTAAACGAGGAGAGAGACTAGTATTCCAACTTACTCGTGGTGGCGGATTGCGGTTCATCTTGGTCTGTTCTTGCGAGAAATTTACCCTTCAGCTAAAGGTTGAGCACGTCGCTCCAAGCTGACTTTTTAAGCCAAATGGGTTCAAAAGCGCTATTATGGACAAAAAAATAGGTTATAAATAGAGCAAAGTACATAGTGTTGACCACATAAAATATGGTTAATACAGTATTGCTCACACGCTAAAGTAAGAACAAATGATCATCTTCTATCAAATTTTCATCCAATCATCGATCTCCATAACATATTTCTGCCAATCCATTATATCATACTGGTACTCAAGGACTGCAACAACGACATGATCCAGCTTTTTCCTCTTTTTTATTGGTTAAAAATAAAATAATGACTTTCAATTGGCTAAAATAAATTTTGATAGTTAGTCCGATTGTGAAAAGAGATCACTTCCTCTCTAGCATCAAGGGAAACCAGTACGCGCGCAAATGCTGCCGCATCGAGAAGCGCCGAAGAAGCGCGCGCATCTGCACCATTCGCAGGGCGCGCTAACACCACGTCGTATCATCTTCGCGTCGCTCGCAACCGTTTGTCTGTTTTGCGTTTACGTCAACTATCGTTTCTTCTTCTCCTCTACCGCGTCCGTCGTCTCACCACATCATCAAGAAGAAGAAAAGCGGTCGTACACCGCAGCAGAAGCGTTTAAAGCGGCTTCTCAGCTAAAAAAACGGCAACAGGAAGCTATTGCACTCGCAGATCAGTTGGCGTTCGAGACCCGCGAAGTACAGCATATTCTCTTCACGTCTGGGTGCACCGAGAAAGACTTGGTGCACACAGAAGTATTGGCTTCAACCGCACGGAAGACCGGGTTTGAACGGGAAATCTCGCATTTATTATATGGCTGTACGTTAGCAGCATCGGATGCGTTTATCAAAAAAAAGAATCCACAGCATCGTGTGCATACAGTATCATTTCCTGCGATCACACCCGACACGCTCGCATATGTGTACGGTGAAGACCAATTGACTACGACGGTTCATCCGCGCGTAATCCAAGAATGGCTAGAGATTGAAGGAGAATGGCAGCAAGCGCTCAAGGAAGACGACTTTATCATGGTCGTGGACAGCGACGCCATTTTCACCAAGAAAATCGACATTTGGAATTTATTCCGTGAGGTTACGGACGTGAAACATCCGCGCATCTTTGGACAAGACGCGGCGTGGTATTGGCCATCGCGGTTCCCATTGAATGTCAACGAATTGCGCCGTGTGGTGCCAGAGACCGATTCGCAAGTGCACAATATGCAGGACTGGCGCGAATATGCGGCGACGACGCCGTTTGTCGTGGAAGTTGGCGTGCTGAAGAGCCTGTTGCCCAGTATCGTCGAGTACTGGGGAAATTTGCCTGTTGCGCAGAAATACCTGGCGTATCCATTGGCTGCCGCGCACCATCACATCTCTATTGGTATCTCTGGTGTCCTCAGCGTTCACCATTACCCATCACGATACGAGAATTGGGATTTTGCGGATGATATCAAGCACAACCCCTGCAATGAATCTGCAGGAAAAGATATTGAATTGCTGTCATATCCAGTGACAATGCGTGCACAGAATTTCACACTTCCGCAATGGATTGATGGCCGCGATTGGAGTTTCTTCGATGATCAATTGCCCCCAGATCTTCTTCACTGCGATGCATGGCTTATTAAGCAACCGACGGGTCGTTTGTGGTATTTAGCGTCCCATACGAGCGGCTATGAGCGTGTGCCAAACATTTTGCGCCGTCGTCATGCAATAAGCGTTTGCTTGGCGACACAAGCATACAATAGTGCGATTACAGAGTATCGGCACCAGTCTTGCCCAATGGGGTACAATACGAACAAGAAAATTCCCATGGAGTACAAAGGCAAGACGTGGGCAACAGCACTGGCCATGTCGTCGAAAACAGAGATGAAGGAGGAACCCATCGTCTATTTTGGTGAGTATGAGAAAAAACAGCCAGCTGATGCCCCCAAGCTAAAACCAGGACAAGTAGAGAGCGACGATGTCCATTTCGTGTTTTCTACGACGTGCGAACCGTACCAAAACTGGCAGAGTCAGGTGCTAGCACATTCGTTTGCGCGCGTGAAGCAGCGGGGTAGTTTGACGCGAATCGTGAGCGGATGCACGTCAGAAGAATTGCAGGAGGTAGTTCGACGCACACGCACGACTCCGCACTTGCAGCTCCACGTGACAGTTGACTACGGCAACAAACCTGTGCCAGGTTTAGAAACAGATGATTATGCACCGTACAACAAGCCGTTTGGGCTCCGTCATTGGCTGCGTAATGCAAACCCACCGGTTACAGAATCAATGCTTGTGATTGTTGACCCGGATTTCATTTTTGTGAAGCCGTTCTTAGTGAATTCCGACTTGCGTGTTGCGAAAACAGAGGACGTCGTGTCGGGTAATTATCAGGAGCATGCAGAAGTGATCGAGGGTTTCCGGCAGTATAAGCGTTTCCATGTGTACGAGGGTAAGCGCGACATTCAACAGGTGAACGACCATGTGACGGATGGTGTGGCTGTGGCGCAGCGGTGGTCGAGTTACTTGGGTGCTGCAGGTTTCGATGGGCCAGGCACCACGAACCTTGTGGTCTGTCCCGAATGTAAACACGTAAGCAAGGCTGACGCGCTCGAGTTCTACGCCGTTGGACCGCCGTACGCGATCATGCGCAAGGATTTGACGCGGATGGCCGATGATTATTGTGATTTCACAGTCAAGAAACGCGAACTGCATCGTGACGTGTGGATGGCCGAGATGCTCGGATACAGTTTGGCAGCAATGAAGTATAACGTGACACATACAACATTCGACAACCTTGCGCTTTCGGGGAAAGATGATGAATACTGGGGGTTTCTCAACTTGATCAAAGGCAACCCGTGCGAGGATCCTGTGGTGCCAATGATCCCAGGTGAAATGGCACCAATGTTTCACGGATGCCACTCGTACCGCGCTTACGATGCAAACGACCACTACTGGATCTACTACAAGCAGCTTATGCCGAACGACGTGTTTGCATGTGACTCGTGGCTGCTTGCAGTCCCGCCGCCGAGCGTCTGGACAGTGGCAAAGAAAAGCAAGGACCTAAAACAGCTCAAGCACGCGTATGGAGTCTGCACAGCCATTAAACTCGTTAATCAAGAGCTGCTGCAATACAAGCAACAGGTTTGTGTGAATGGCTATAACGAGAACCGGAAGCTGGTACTCTTGGATCCACGACCAGCGGCGAAGTTGCAGGTCGGGCGTGTGCATCCAAAGTGGGAAGAGGCTGGGCAAGAAATCGCACTGAAGCAAAAGACATAAACCGAGATTTGGATCCAGTTAGCACGCATGTATACACAAAGCATCTGAGAAAATAGATTTTTGATTTTGTTTTCATAATGTTTTTATTTGCTTCCATGCTTCGTTTTCATGTCCAGTCCTGTAAAAACGGAGAAACAAAGATGATGCGCAACTCAATAGTCATTCACGGCTTCTTCACTCACAGCTCCAGTTCCAGTCGAAGAAGATGATGGCCACATTCCTGCAGTATTGTGCTCGTATGCGATGCGTTTGGCTCTATCTGTATCGTTGGTAAACGCAATTTTCTTGAGGAAGCGCTCGCTCGGAACAGGTTTCCATCCATCAGTTTTGCTGTCTTCAAACAGACCGCTCGTGGTGAAGCAAATGATGTAGAATGAGTCTGATTTTGCTGAGAGTTTGTACGGTTTGTCATGGTTGCCTCCGAAATGGCTCGTGACAGCCGTGAATTCACCATGACATTGCGCAGTTGCTTGTTGACTCCATGGCAACTCAATCACGCGAATCTCGGTGATGTACTGTGGTTGTCGTTCTAAAGTTCCGGCTGATGATCTTCCACTGGTGACAAGCAGATCACGCGGAGAGCCTTCCGCATATTGTACACAGAGCCCAAGCGTTCGGTTTTCATCATAGTTGGCATTGTAGTCGCTGCCTTCAACGACACCATTGCGGCAACTACGAACAAGATCACTGATACCGACTACTACCGAGATATGCTGGACAAGGGTCATCGCATAGTTCACAGATTGCCATTGCATGTAACTACATGGTCGAAAGTGGAAACCTCTGCCTTCGAGTGGCTGCATTCCGTTATTAAGAACCGCGATATCGGACTGGACCATCGATGTATTGGTTTTGTCAAGTGACTCAGCGTAGTAGAGAAAACCCTGCGTGCGATTCTCATCATTAGCAGTGGCGTCGGTACTTGCGACTGGCAGACAAAACTTGAAGGAATGGCTTGGGATGCTCTCGTTCTGCGGCACTGGCCGCCAGAAATGACCCCCAGACACTGAAGAATCGGCATCATCGTCATTGCTGTCAAGAATCTCATAGCAGTTTTGCTGGAACGGGATAATGGGGAGGACTTTAAAAGACAGCACGAGATGCCACTTATTGTCTTCAAGAAGCGATTCATCCCACTCACCAACGTGATACATCGTCGCAAACGACCCGTACCGTTCCAAGACATGCACGGTTTCCAGTGGCTCATCGGTCATTCGATCGCACTTTTCAAGTTTTTTCATCAAGGGAGATGATATTGACGCCAGTGCGTCTGCCGAGATGTTTCTGAAGTTCCTATTGCTCCATTCTGCGACAGTCGTCGACAAAAGGAGGATAAGTAGCACATGGGAACAACGATTAGCAGCGATCATGAGCCTAGTTTTGGTTGAGTCTCCACGGTGATGAAGGGAATCTCTTTGTCTTGTCGTCCTTTCCGCTTGTGAAGAATCGAGAACGATACACAAACGAGATAGATGACGATAGAAACGATGATCGGCTTTTCTCACATTTCACGAATACAAGTCAAAACAAATAGACAACATCGATACACGTGAGATTTTCAATTTCTCAGCTCGTGATGCAAAAAATTTCATTGTTCTTTGTGTATATTCTGTTGGTTTCATCATTCCCGTTCCGTAGACAAGATATCAACACGATCGCTGAGTCTACGAGTATGGCGACCCAGTCGTTGATTTCCCCCAGTGACTGATTGTAACGATGAGCAAAGCTTTTAACGTTATTACGCTTAGTCTCACGGTGGTGCTGACAGCAGATTGACCTACACGAATGAACAGATGCAAAGCATGCTGCGAGCCCAAGCAGTGTTCCAGATCCTTGAAAAATTCAAGTTTGTTCCTATTGTCGTCACGCTGCCTTCCATCACGCGCTCATTTTTTATTATTTCCCTGATGGGAAATACTCGTTGACTTGTGCCACATGCTGCTTCCATGAATTTCCAATCGTGTTCGACCAAGTTCGACAAAATGTTGAAATAAAGTTATGACCCAATAGGTGAAAACGAAGTGCTGCTCTTTAGACTTCAAGCAAGCAAAATTTCTTTGGCTGAGTGAAAAGCACATAAACTGCTACTCATTCTTCGTTTTGCGACGCCAGGATAACGTTTCACGCTCCATTGCTCATGGTCCGCATCACCCTTCTACTGCTTCTGAGCGCTCTATTGGCCATAGCATTGGCTCAGGAAGCGTCCATTTCAGTCCCACCTGCCTCGACACCAGTATTCAAGTTCGGCACGCCGACATTCTTTGGTTCTGGATGTCCAGGGAATACAGCTATGGTCATTCCTTCGACCGACGGTCAGTCTGTCTCGGTTCTCTTCTCGCAATATGCTGCCAAAACGGACAGCAAAGTCAGTCGAGATCGGAAATCCTGCAATATGGCCGTGCCTGTCGACGTGCAAAGTGTAAGCAGATGCATCTAACGGCAGTATTCGATAAGAGTGCTTTTCCTTATTCTGTGCTTTGCTTGCTTATTGATAGGGTGTCTCTATTGGCATTTTTCGGGTCGACTACCGCGGGAATGTCTTCGTTCCGGCGGGTAAAACCGGTGCCTATGCGCAATTTGACGCCGAGTATTATTTTGCCGGTCAGCGTGGACCGAAAGTGACGCAGCAATATCCACCAGGCACGTCAAAGGATCTTTTCATCTCAAACGAGATTGGTGTCGGTGCAGTGGTCTGGTCACCTTGCGGCGCATCAACGAACTTTCGCGTGAATTCAGCTGTACTCGCTGAGAAACGGACGGCGAGCGATGATGGTTTGGATATTCAAATTGCCGTGGACTCGGTCGACGGGACTGTCCAAGCAGGATTCCGCTACTATTTGACGACGAAGAACTGCACATCATCGTAAAAAAAATGTTTGATCGGTTTTGCTTTGGCGTGATAGCCACGATGCTGGAGAAGTTTTATAGCTGCACCAACAACAATTCCTGACCTCTACCTGGAAAAGGAGTTCTAGCTACTCTTCATTGTCTATTTTGTTGTCACCTTTAATTGTCTTGCTTGTAGCTACAAGCATCGTTTTGGCATTTTGGAGTAAACCGTCAATCAGCAGTAAATACTCATTTGAAAGTCGTGCCTGGTTTGCCAATTGTAGTGATCGTTTCAGTATCGATCGTGCGTCTTGCCATCGCTGTTGTTGCATAAGCAATTGTCCGTAGTTGTACATCACAGCAGGAATCTCTTGGTCAATCTGATCGACATCAGTCGATGATGACGCAGAAGGGTTCAGTACTCTATCATGGCGAATGCGATCGTAAAGAGTAATTGCTTGACGGTAGTAATTTTCAGCAGCACGTTCTTCCCCTCTACATTGTCCACACGAACCCAGTATCAGAGTTAGAATATAAGTAATGCCATCTCAATTCTCAGCACATTGTAAGTACCGATTCTGGTAGCACTGTGCGATGCGATCGAGCACCACCATATGACTTGCATTGCGTTTGACGTCCTCACGAATATATGGCAGGTAGCTTATCGCTTCTAAATAGTACGTCGTCGCTGGTCGTCCTTTGCCGAGCGTCTCGTATTGTGCGGCAATCCCAAACGCAAACTCGAACAAATGGGAGTCTAGCATGATCAAATGCAAGTCACTCCACTCTACTCAGCTCAATCGTAATATGTTTGCATACATTCATAGAAATGCTTAGTATACCTCGGTTGTTGGTGTCTTTGACAATGGCATATGCATGGAGACAGTGCTTGAGTGCTTGCTCTCGATCCTGTTGCTTCGCGCTTTGCTCCGCTAATTTCAAGTAATGTGCCACTTGTCGCGCCGGCGAACTTTCGCGATTCTAAAGACCCAAGATACCGACATTTAGCGTCTCATATCGTAAGCACACCAATGCAGTCGGTAGTGATGAGCACAAACTTTATAGAAATAGACACCAGTAACGCCTGTCACAAGCAACAACGATAAAATCCCCACTTCCCGCCGCAGCCACTTGCGGAAATCCTTCTTGAGCAATTCATAACTGGTATCGGCGGTTCTTTCGGTCGCAAAAGTACGTGTGAGTACCGGTATCTTTATAGATGGACCGAAAAGAGACTTGTCGGTTTGTCCACTTCTTGGCGGTGCTATCGCCAATGTGTATGTGGCTTTTTGGACGAGAGAACGATGCATCAACCGACGCATTCCCTGGATCTGCATCATGACTACTTATCTAGTCTGCTTATGATCACTAAAACGCCCTTGAATTTTTTTTTTCCAATTACCAAGCGCGCCTATCAACTTGCATGGTATTTTCAGCCAATCAGCATCTATTTCACAAAACCTCCGATCTTTTGTCTTATGACCTCAACTTGGTGTACCAGTTTGGAGGACTTGACTCTTCGATGGCACTTGTTTGATGATGATCATGGCTACTGTGACCTTCTTGCTGCGTTTTCTGCGGCGTTGGTGGTCGCGTCATCTTGGATATAATTGACGGTGGTGGTGATTTTTTCAAATCTGCAGAGGTTGCTGAGAGGTTAGATGTGTTAAAAAACGGAATTGGCAGATTCTTGGACAAACTCTCCTTCGATTCAAGTTGATTCTCTTTTCCGTCTGCAGGGCCAAGCTCCATTCTTTTATTATTCATGCCGTTTGTGGCGTGGATGTTTGATTGTAGCCTTTGTCGAAGCACCAATACGGATGACTTTAACGCGTCCAGGTCTTCCCGTCCAGCCAGCACTTGCTGCAATTGCTTTTGCAACGACATTCTCGCAGCAATTACTTGTTGGTATTCCTGTTGTAGCTGTTGGTGCTGCTGCTGCAAATGTTGCAGTTGATTGTTTAACGATTTAAGTTCTCCATCATTTCGTTTCAGCTTATCAATCTATACGAGTATGACAACACTGTGAGTAATTGATGAACTAAACACTTCAATAATCTCTACCTTACCAAATATGATTGCGGCTGATGGATAGTCGCGAGCTGTGACTTGAGATGTGTCACTTCCTGCTCTAATTTCCTTCGCTCTGCTGTGGATTCTGTTACCTCTTGTTCGAGTCGCAAAGCTTCGCGTTGATATTTGACTACTCGCTGCGCCAACAACACGTTTTGCTGGAACTGCATCGTCGAAAATAACAAGAAAGACACAATATTATCCCTGTGTAGTATCTGTTTTATCATTATAAAGGAAGCTCATCGCTTGCTTCTCTTACCCGCCGCTTAGTTGTGCTCGGAATTGCTCCAAATGTCGTCATGACCTCGCGCAGTCGTACATCGTCGCAACCCTCAGCGATTCGTTCAGCAACGGCGCCTGTCTGTAGCACGGCATCGTCCAGGTCTACTTCTAGTTGCTCGTACTCCTTTAACTTGGTTCGCTGGGCACATTGTTTATTTGAGAAGAAGAAAAAAACACACATTCCATCAGCAATCTATAGGTGGTTTAATTGCACTCCGATGGACGTACCTCAGCTTCTAAAGCCGCTTCCAACTGCGAGATTTTGGTTGTCGATGCGGTCTCCAACTTTGCGAACTCTTCTTTATGAAGTTCTACCTGTACCACCAATCAAAAGTTACATATTGAGCCTAGGAAGATCCAAGCGGTAACAAAAACAACATATAGCCATCAGCGCACTTTCTGTTTCAGCATCTCTGCTTCGAGCTTTACAGCGCGTAAGTTTGTGGCTTTCTCTTCTAGTGACATCTTCAACTGGTTCATCTGCACGGAAATGAAAATCAATCTGAGAAATGCCATCGTAATTACGGGGCTTACTGCTTAGTTCGCGAAATAGCTTGCGTACCTCGAAATGCTTCATCTTGAGCTCGTTACGGACACTCGCAAGTGCTGTAGTATGTGAACTCTCTGAACGTGTCTTCTCCAGAACCTACGCAGCATAGTAAACATAATTTGTTTACCATAGTCATTCGTGGAATAATTCATCACTCCATCCAACCTTTTCATCCAGTGAAGTTTGCAACGACTGCACGCGCATCTGCAGCATCTCGACCTGCTTTAACGCGTCGTCTCGGGCTTCTTTGAGTAGCCGATTTTCTCGTTCATACACGATTTGCCCATTGTTGCGAATCCTTTCGATTTCTTGCTTCGAAAGCTCCATGAATTTATTCATTTCATCTTCAAGTTTCTTCTCAAAATGCAACCGTGCCTCTTGTTGAATATGAATGGACTGGCTCATATCCTGGTCGCGCTTGGCCTGCAGAGCGTCAACCTGCTCGACTAAACTACGTTGTTTTGCTAGTAGCTTAACTTCTTGCGCCTCCAAACGCGCTTTGTCGTCCTGCAAGAATGCCTTATCAGACGATAACAACATTACTTTTTGCTCTAATTCCTCGTTTTGCTTCAGAAGTTCTTCATATTGTTGTTGTGTCAGACGTTGTGACTCAGTTATTTCGGTTTGGTCCACTTTGAGCTTCTCATATTTAGCTTGGAGAATCTTAGAATTGCTATAGAGCTCTTCATTGCGCTTTTGCTCATCCTTCAGAGCATCGATTTGCGTGTATAGAGATGCTAATTGTCGTTCCAACTCTTGACGAGTTGCTTCTGAAAGCTGTAATTCATGTTTCAGACGCATTTCTTTCGCTTCTGCGACACGTCTCACCTGCGCAATTTCCTCACTAACCGTACTTGTGGTGGATTTATAGATATCAAAATCTCTTTTCAGCGTCTCCATCTCACGGCGACAGGTTTCGAGTTCTACTTCTAGCTTCCTGACCTTGCTATGAACCATCAGCTGAATGAATTCTCGAATGGACAGATCCTCTTCGTTCTGACGAGCTAACTGCGACACATGGAGATAAGATTACTTCGCTTGTTTTACTCACCATATTTCGTAATGATAAGCAGTTACAAACTCTACCTGTTCCGCCAGGGCGTCAGAAATTTGTAGATTGGTGAAATGCGTTTTCTCGAGCTTCAGTTGCTTCTTTCGGGTTTGTACTTCTGCTCGTAATCCATCATTTTCCTGTTCTAATCGTTTGACAAGAGCTCGATTTTCTCTCTAGATGCGATAACTCAATCATAATTCACTCATCAGCACTCTCTTCATTGCAGAAAAATCAGTAGCACAAGTCTTCTTCACCTCGATGCCAGCCACCTGTTTCTGCCACGCTGCACGTTCTTCTTGCAGCACTTTCTCCATTTGTTGCTTTGCCTGTGTTGTGAGCACTAACTGCGAACGGATTTTTTCTACTTGCATTTGGTAAAATTTTTTCATCATTTCACCGCTAGCAGTGTTGCCGCCAGTCACATCACTACTACTATTTTCATTCGCTGCCTTCATCCGTTGTTGTCGGGAACTATGCGCATGCGAACCCGGTAATCGCATCAGCTGGTCGTCAAACTGAGATATCCGCTGGAACGGTATCCGACGCGTATCGTGTTCATAATGTCCAAACGACTGTGGAAGCGATAAATCGCTCGAGAGGCTTTCGCTGGCAGAATTATTAGAATCTGATTGTGCTTTCAATCGCGCGGACGCTACAGCAATATCTGCTTCGCTGATGTGGAGGAAATCTACCGACTCTTCTTCATCATCATCATGACCCTCTTCCTCATCTCCTTCTATATCATTTGGATGCTCTACTTCAATATTTGACACTGCCATTTCGACCTGTTGGGTGTCACCTGTGTCTTCTCCAGTTAAGACATGTTTTGTGACCCCCAGCTGCGCTGCTAATCGTCGAAAATCTGCATCTTGTTTTCCATGACCACCTCTCGCTGGGCGTCGCGCCATGCTTTTTTTGCGTCTATTGAAGATTTGTTCCACCCCAATACAGAATGCGAACTTAAGAGTGATCGTAAACTATCATACAGCATATCTCCTTTGTGGTCAGGTTAGAAGAGTGATTGTCGTAATCTCCAGAAATGGTGAAAAACAATAACAACAGTAGCGTAATGGTGAGGCAAAGTAATGGATCGCAGAGATAAAACATCGAAAGCAAGCAAGAGAGCGAGCTAACTTTACATTGATCTATGTGTATGATGTTTTTTGTGCATGCTATTGTGTTTTGCAGAAAATCTTTCGTCGATTTGCGTCGCAACATGGCGACTTCATCCACGACATGGCTTTTGATTTCTACGGCAAGAGGCTCGCGACTTGCTCGTCGGACCGCAAAATCAAGATCTGGGAGGAACACGGTCAGGAATGGAAACTCGAGTATGAGTGGAATGCCCACCAGGCCAGTGTGTGGAAAATTGCCTGGGCCCATCCAGAGTTTGGGCAGATCATCGCGTCCTGTTCATTTGACCGCACAGTCTCGATCTGGGAAGACCAGGGCATGTACCTCAACGGCGCTTCAAATGCTATCAACACCAAAGAGGGATGGCGCAACCAGGCGCAGCTCGTAGACGCAAGAGAATCCGTTCACGATGTTAAGTTTGCTCCTCGTCATTTGGGGCTACGACTGGTGCGTAATCACTGTCTTTGTGGATGTCTTATCGCAGCTTGATGTACATTTATGCTCGTTAATGCGTGCGTGACGCAGGCAACAGCATCAGAAGACGGATTTGTGCGGATGTACGAGGCGATCGACGTCATGAATCTATCGCACTGGCCCTTGCAAGAAGAATTTCTCGCGGATAAAGAGGGTGTGACGTGCATTTCGTGGAACAAATCGCGGTTCGATGTGCCTATGATCGTCGTCGGGGGCAACAGCGAGGTAGTTAAAGTATGGGGATACAACAACTCGTACCGTCGGTGGCAAGTTGTTACAGAGCTCGTAGGACATGCTGATTCCATCCATGATGTCTGCTGGGCTCCAAACATGGGCCGGTCGTATCATCTTATCGCGACTGCGAGCAAGGACCGGACCGTACGTATCTGGAAGCTCAAGATGCGCCCAGACGACCATCTGCAATGTGACGTGGAAGAAGTCGCAATGAAGCATCATCACGATTCGGAAGTGTGGCGCGTGGAGTGGAATATCGCTGGTACAATGTTGGCGTCTTCGGGTGACGATGGCACTGTGCGCATGTGGAAATGCGATTTTGAAGGAAACTGGGCATGCGTTAATACCATATGTGGCGATCTAGGCGCGCTGCCTCCTTTACAGTCGGAAATGCGGATAAGCTAAGTCATACACGAAATACAAGTGATTGGAAGTATGCCACATGGTGCAGCCAGGAATTTATTATTGTATAGTGCCGTATTGCAACCCACATTCCTTCGAAAGCGTCTATCCAAAATAAAAACAGCTACCTGTAGCGATCATTGCGATTTATCGCCCATTTACAGACAGAATAAACAGCTCCAGGATTGCAATCATTGCTCTTTTTTCTGCTCTTGAACATTATTTTTCGTTCCTTCTTCCTGTTGGAGTTGACTGATGTTTGGCTCCGTCGCTTTCCATTTGCGCACGATCTTCAACAATACCCCCAGAATCAGTATACCACCAGCTATGAAACCTGAGTGCCATTTTACTCGTGAAAAGACGCTAATAACGTGCTCCAACGTCTCATAACGCCTTGGGAACTGCACCAATAGGAAGTACATACAGAAATTTTCCAATACATCACAGCAGCTAGAGAGCACTGGTAACATCCATACTAAGCGATAATTGGGCCACACACGCGCAAGTGAGACAAACAGGAACGTGCCATAGATCAATGGGAACAGCAACAAGTCGAAATTGTAGAAGTCCAAATACATTCGCCGTCCGATCGGACCCATGCACTCAAGATGGGGGTAAATCGAGGTTGGGGCTAACCACAAATCGATGTCCAACACAACGTTGCATTCCTTGGGTAGTTCACGTACAAGACCTTTTTCCATTGTCTGCAGCAGCATGATGGACGGTACTAGCGCCCCAATGGACATCCCATACACCAAGTCTTTCACCGCCATCTTTTGCTCCGAATTTGCAATCTGACGTGGAAGGTGTGAATAAAAATGGGCCAAGTGCGTGAGGAATGTGTGCCTGTCGGTTCTAAACTTTCGTCAATGTACCCAACGTGCATGCTCAAGGTTTTCGTGAAAACATAGCAATTTTGCAATGACAAGAATTGGAACAAATTCTTTTGACTCAATTCATTTTTGAATTGCAATTCAGTACTCGCTGATGTTTCCGTTTCTAAGAGTGATGGTCAAAAGGGAAAAACGGGACAAAAAGTTGTTGAAGGAAGGCAAGCAATTGGAACGGCGAAATAAAAGGCGCCGACGAGCGGTTCTGTCGAATGCTACTTTAACAGGGAGGATGGTGTCGGCCAACTGGATGCACCATAGAATGTGGTGCGGAGGATTCCCGTATTTCCATATGCTATCGGAAGATGAGCTGCAACAAGAGGTGCCAATGGAATGTTGTGTGTTACTGTTTAGTGATCAGCATGAAATGAACTCATATAGAATACGGCATGGTGTACGATGCAGCGAGCTATAAGCATGATCTACTTCAATTCTTACGACTTTGCCACGCTCCGTACTCAGGTATATCATCTTCTTTTTTGCTAAGTTGGCTGATGGAACGAGTTTACAATCATTTTTCATACTTGATGGAGAAAATTTAGATCCGCCTTACGCTGACAGAAGCACCACTGATAAGCCAGACACGAAAGCGTGGAGAGACGTACACTGCTATACTGGAACTAATGGACAAGTACCTTCCGTTTGCGCTTGCACTACAACAGTTTGTTGACAAAAGCGCGATATCATCGTCGTCATCCGAGAGCAGCCCTTTGACAGTATTCCCACCTCTTTTTTATGGCTTTGATAGCTGCAATCTTTGTAAGGATCGATTGATCGGACGAGAGCAACGTATCCAGTACTGTCTTCCCGTGGAACTCGCTTTACTCTACTTTGTGATGGCGCAGTTGCACGCAGTTCTTGCTGAGTCACAGGTTGATCAAGGATTACGCTCGCGCAATTATGAAGAATTACAAATTGCAGAAAGATCATGGCACAAGGCGCAAGGTTACTTTAACAAATCAAAATCCTGCTGTATCGATACTCTCGCCAACATAGTCGCTGGTGATCCGTTTATGGGATCAGCTCTCCGATTTTTCAATACTGTTATTCACGTGGTCGACATTTTCGACCAAATGTGCTCAATTCATCGAATATCAACACATATTTCTAGTGTAAGTGCGAATTGAGCAAAATGAATGCGCATCTCTCTCTAACATAGTATGCATTATGTGTTTGAAGACGATACTTGTGGAGGATAGAAACGAACGATTGGCAAGAGTGACATCAGCATGTGCTCGAAGTGCGTACACGATTACGCGTCAAGCGATCGCGTTATTTCCACAATTCCAAGATAACGAGTCTGTTATGGTTTTTAAACGCGTTTTTCCTGAATACCAGTGAAATGTAACTTGTGTGATTGGTTCTCCTAGATTGTCTCGGCAATTGGCGTGGTTGTTAAAAGCATATGAAGTTCGGTGGAAAGCCATTTATTATAGTTGCGAACAAACTATTTTTCAGTTAGATTGTCAGTCAGGTATGTGCACGGCATGAATTGAGTGTGTTCGTAATTGATGACCTTACGAACTACTCGCTATTTGCGCAGATATTGCTTTATATTTTTGCGAGCACATTCTCAAATGTCGTATCGCTATTCCACCCCCTTGTTCTCAGCGTCATTCGGCCTACTTCACACGAATTGCGCAAGAGCTTCAACTCGCACATCAAATTCACCTTACAAGTGCTATGGATAGCAAGAAATTACTGTTGCAGTCGCACCAACAAAAATTCGGGGTTGATTGGTGTCTAGAAGCATTTTCAGAGAGTCGAGATAACCCGCTTCTTGCAGTTCAAACGGTTGGGTGGATTTTAAATAATGGAGAGGAGACTATAGATTGTGCAGAAAACGATTTAGCTGATGTGGAAACGCAGGATGCGACGTATGAGTTAGTGCATGCAATTGAAGAAAATGTTCAGCGTATGCATGTGCGTGGGCTCGCTGAATGCTTATCTATGTCAAGCAACTCAAACGATGCTACAAAGGACAGTACCAGACATGAAAGTGACACGATTTTAACTACTAGTTCCCATTGTTTGCGTCCATCTGTGGATGTAAACCCTGCTTCGACCAGGTACATGAATATATCAATGACGATTGAAGATGGAGCCAGTAACCAAGAGCATTCGATACAAACAAAGCAAACCGAGACTCTCAATAAACATCTCACAAGCACTCAACTGTCTGTAACTCAGCAAGATATGAGCTGGGCTACCATGCACGTGGGTAGAAAAGCGGTACATTTTGAGAAAACCGTATCTTCAGCTCAATTCAGCACCACGCCAAAAATCACTGACACATATATGAGGCGACGAAACGCTGTCCCTATGGCCATCAAAGACGATTCTATTCAGCAAAGTCGATCAACAGGAAAACCTCGACCAGCATCATCACCAGGATACCTTAGTACCAAACCAACCTCAGAACGTACATCCACAGCACATAGTAGTACGAATGTGCAGCACAATAACAATAAGCAGATGTGGGTCCCAACTCGAGCACAATGCGGTCTCTGTGAACGCCGTCTGATGCGACAAGATCTTCCGGGGGTGGTTCTGATGAAGCGAATATTTGATCTACGACGGAAATGGGGGATGATTATTCATGACTCGAAGAAGTTCTCTGCAGCTTCTGCACTGTATTCTAAAGCATCTGTGTGCTTGATGTGTCAGGAAATTTTACTTCATGACGATGAGCAATCTTTACAGTCTTATAAGGAGCACAACGGACAGGAACAGTCTAGAACAGAGCACGCTATGAAGGAGCCGGACGAGGTAGGCATTATGATCCACAACTCCATATTATACAAATGGCACCAAGAACCACAGCAGACGGAGCAGTTACTTCTTCTGGACGTCGCGGTCACAAAGCGAGCGCGTCAGTCATCGACTGTGTTTAGTATGAGCGCTCCCAGCGCTGTACAACCTAAAGCGATTCGTTGTGCCCATACCAAAGAAGAATTCCAGCCTTGGTGGGAAGTAGATTTGGCCAACTATTACGTTATTCATTCAGTGAAAATTTATCTACGCGATGAAGTGAGCCATCTTTACAACAGTAGTAACAACGGTACGGCTAGTGAGACAACAAGAAGCAAACAACGATCTATACAGTTGCAGCACAACGGTGTGTATCCACTCCACATTACCATATCGATGAAGACCGGCGTGGGAAGAGATTTCGACGATATCATTGCCAGCTGCGTGAGTTCCCATTGTGTGATAGAAAAAGTCGCGCAACCGATTGTGTGGACTCCGCCACCCAATTCTAGAGGAAGGTTTGTTCGTATTCAACCTGAAAATGTAGCCATCCTACATATTGAACAGGTCCAGGTATTTATTGCTCAACCAGCACCATCGACAGAGGCAAAAATGCGACGTGAAATGGTGCGTCATCAGCTTAAACGGGCTGCTTTTCGTGCCTCGGTGATAGCCATGCCTTTGTCTACGAACGTCGATGGAGTTGTTGCTACAGGCAAAGTGGAAAAGATGATGCATATGGGGCGTGGTCCTGACAGTTCCGGTGGTAGTAAGAAATGTAGCCCGACGCATAGCTCAACAAAGCATGCGTCTGCATTTTTAGAGCCCGATAAAGCTCAAAAACGACGGACGTCAAGGCTTTATGAGCGATTCAAGAGTTTACTTGATGCGAGGTCAGCATATTTACCTGAAGATGATGAAGGACAAACATCATCAAGTTAAATGGTAACTTGTGTATTCAGTTATGTGACCTAATACTATGACTAAGTATTCACGTTGTGCCATTTTACGCCAGACATTCGGTCTGCTTCTTCACTTCCCCATCTGCGGCATCATATACCACTGCAACGACTTCCTCGGAGTCATGGACTCCACTGTCAAATTTTTTGTTGCCGCCGATTGTGTTTGTTGCCAGTGAGTTCTCACAATTGTTAGTGCCACACAAACCTTGCTCGATGGTGGAACATGCCTTGTGTTCAGTCACCTCCACCTCTTAGATAGAGGTTATTCAACAATCGAGGCGTTAACAGTTTTATCCGTTCGTGCTTCCTCGAAGTGCCTGCTAATGCAACACTTCGAAGAATATTCGTTTCAATACCGTGGATCTGATGATGCCTTGAAATACGACCTGGTCGCGTTGCTGCTTGGAAATGAACCGTACTCAACATTTTGTTAAATCTCGTGACTCATCTTCATTTATCCTGGATCAAGAGTTTGTTGTAGTGGTCTTTGGTGACGAATACAGGCGGAGCAAATGTATCCATGGGCTGGTTGTAGAGATTGTCGAGTGTTTGAATGTTGAAAACTTGATGATTAATCCAGCATTCACAACAACGTTGAATTCAGAGGCTGACAATGTGAAAAATACAGTGAAATCTTGTTTCATAGAGCATCCTTGCTGGAATGTGCATGAACAACATGGCTACAAAGATATAAAAACAGGATCGGAAACGGTATTTGAAGCACTGTTCACTTGGATATACTGCCGCAAACGAAAACTATGTACGATTCTTGAAAGAAGATACTGAGAGCAACTTTATTGCATGTCATTTTGGCTTGAACTGAGGCTGGCTTGGTCATAATGAACACTTGTTAGATCTGGTACAATGAGGCAATGGAAGAAATATGATCAAGTATCTAGCAAATAACTGGCACCAGCATGATAGTGAGTGAGATTATATTGGCAATCTTCGCTGAGCACGGAAAGTCAGCATTCATTCACTGAGCAAACTACGTCGTTTTGTGTTTGCCGGAGAGGGTGGTTTCATTCTTTTCTCTTGCTGTTTCTGCAGTTGTAAGTGGAAGAATGCATCGCACCACGCAACGAAGACCACCAAATAGCACGAGTGCGAGCGTTATGCTCAGAAATAGATCCTTCATGTTCGTACACAGCGCACTCACGTACTCCAATAACACGAATCTCTGCGGGAACTTGAGTAGCAGAAATGTAACGCAGCAATTTTCCACCACATCAAATGCCGCTGTGAGCAATGGTAACGATAGACACCACGATTGCTGGGGCCACAGGCGCGCGCAGATACCGTACAGAAAGGTTGTGTAGATCACCGGAAAAAGCAGGAGATCAAATTTATAATGTGTGAGGTGCATCTCTCGACCTATATCACCCATGCACGTCAGATGACTGTGAATCATCGATGGTTGCAGCAGCGGCACCGCATCCAAAAGCAAATTGCACTTTTCTGGTAAAACTTCCAGCAAGGCATCCGTTGTGCGTTGTGTCAGCAGCATCGACGGCACGATCGCGATGCAGGACGTAGCGAAAGCGTATTTCTTCACCAACTCCATTTGGGTCTTTACTTGGTCCGAAGAAAATGTAGACTGAACATGATGCTCGTCAAAAATTAACGGCTAGTTTGGTGTTGGGTTCATGAGATAGTGAGTCTATTCCATGATGAACTGATCATCATACTCGGTATCCGCGTATCTTTATCGACAAATTCATTGGCGGATAAATCAACTTCAACCATCTTTCTATTTTATACCAATCAAAAATTCTTTTGAGAACCTTTTCAACCAATCATGACAGAGAAATGACCTTAACACCATCTAATCGACCAGCTGCATACCCTCCAGCACGATTTTGTGCATTCGACAAATCGAACTCCCCACTACCACCTGAAGCTTCTCCTTCGATGTAGCCGTCTTCATCCAACTCTTGACGCAACCAGCGTTCAACAACTGTGTACATAGGTATGGTCTCTCCATCGTGGCCATGCGTACACTCCTCAACCTGCCCGTAGAACCCCACAGTGCCGCGCTTGACGTAAAGCGCATGCGTCGCCCAGGTGTCCGTGCCATCAAAGATGTGGGTTGCCAGTAGCACAGTCGCCTTTCGCTCGCTCTCGGTCTCTTTCTTGAGGAACGCCAGCACATTCGTTCGCGAGATGAGATCGAGCATGCCCAACACTTCATCCAGAATGATCAACTTTGAAGGCCGCAGTAGCGCCAAAAACAATTGCACGCGTCGCCGCTGACCATCCGACAAGCGATGTAGCCGCCATTTCGGATCAATACGCAGCACATGCAACAATTCGGCGCGTCGCTCTGGATACGCAGCCTGCAATTGTACCATCATCTCGTCGACTGCCATATCGGCGGAGTACGCCATCGCGTGGGTTGCAAACGCCACGGCGCGTTGCCCCCAATCTGCACTCACAAACGTCCGTTGCAAATTGAGCGTCGTGTCACGGAAGCTGTCGCGGCCAAATACAAGCGCCGTATCATCTGCGGTCAGGTGTTTTCCTGCGAGTACACCGAGTAGCGTACTCTTTCCAGCGCCGTTACCACCTACAACCAACACGCGCTGACCATTTCCGATCGTCAGTGTCACATCTTTCAGCACGTAGTCATCGTCTTGATGCGCATTTTTCCGACTTGGTGTCTCATGCTGTAGGTGGTTGATCAATTGTCCACCAACCGTGACTTTCGCAAACGCAAAGTTTAATTTCGTCAGTTGGACAGGCGGTACTAGTGGCGCTGACATCGAATTCGTGGTGGCCATTTCTGACGAGTTTTTTCTCTATCAACTGAGGCGGAGTGTTTGGCGCGCAAATGGTGTCAATCGAAAGCTCTTGCTATTCGCTATAATTGGCTATCATTTCATCAAAATCCGCTTACTCCTATTGGTAAGAATTAAGGGAAAAAACAATGTGCCCCTATCCACATTTCCACAACTGTGTAATATCTCATATGATCTTTGGGGTAATTTATGTTGCAGAACCAACGTTTTGATGGTTGTATCAAAATGTTGGGTGCCTCAATCTTGCTCGCGAGATATGCTTATTGTTTTTTTTCTTCTTCTGCGACTTCACAAACGTTTGTTTTATTGAGCATCCAGAATGAAAATACTGACGGAAGATTTGTTGTATGGTATGTCCATTGGAGCGATTATGCCATCCACCCTGCTACTGCAGGCGATGAACAAAGGAATCGCGAATGAGCTATCAGAGCAGTGCAATTTTGTACTGGATAGCGACCTTTGGCTGGAACCGACTACGATTTATCCGCATCTCGAGTGCATGGGTGCGGTTGGGCGGCAAATGTACTTGGAATTCTACAAGTTTGATATGCTACTGTTCCCGTTAATCTACGGGATGTTTCTCTTTGGCACACTCGGGTGGGTGTGGCCCAACCATCATAAACTTCGCTTCCTCCCCGTGATCACCAGCAGCTGTGACGTATTGGAAAATTTCGCTATTTACTTCTTGTTGGTGCAGTTTCCGGGACGCTATGAGACGCTGGATCGCTTCATTAGCATCTTCTCACGGATGAAATGGTTGTCGTTCTTTGTGTCCATGGGCTTGTTGGTGTGGGGGATAATGGTCAACTTTGTACGCAAATATAAATTCAAAAAAACATCCGTCGGTCAACTTCATAAACATGGGCAAAAAAAGAATCCAGCTATGAATCAGCAAAAGAAAAGCTGTTGATTGCTTGCAGGGAATGGTGCAATGGTTCATCTTGTACTTTGTAATCGAATTTATTTTCTGTGCTGTTGGCATTGCCAACGGGATAGTGCTTAGTTCATGACAAAAAAATAACCAATTAATTTAAAGCTTTTGGTTGGACCACGTTGGATCGACTCATTACGTCTAAGTGAGGACATGCAAGCAAGCGAACAACAAAGCGAATGGGAAAATGGGATCTGATCAATGATGCGCATTCAACAAGATGGACCGTCTTCTATTCAGGCTGGTTCACATACGTTGTCTTCTATTAGAGTCAGGTTACATTGTAACTATCCATGTAACCCATCCTGCCAAGGTGTGTGTGGAGCTGAAAGAGCAGATCGCACGAGCATTGCGCATTCCGCTGCGCATTCACGTACCGCTTGGAAGACAAAGGAACTAAGACTTCTCTCGGCTTAGACCTCTATAGTCTATAAACGATGGTATGCCATTATCGCTAACTCGTTGTATTGCCGGCTCTACTTGTACGGCTTGTGTGTCTGGACACCAATTTCGCGACCCAATGGAGTATGTTGACTCATTGTGTATTGTTAAACCAATGATGATCACTATGTAGAATCGTTTGCTGGGATTGACGAATGCACGTATGCGAAGCGCTGTAACACTGGGTGCTGCTGGTATTCTCGGTGTGGTCAATGGTAGCAGTCAGATCGCTCGGCAGGAGGCACACCCAGATGCTAGTCCTAATAATTTGGTCACCAAGAAGAAAGACTCAACCTGGGTTCCGAACACTACGACCAAGCACTGGCATTTCTATAAGGGCAAGATGAACCCAAACTCTGCCAAGTCGTTGATGCTTTTCAAGTGCGCTGATACTCCCATTGCTGACGAGATCGCCAATTACCTGGGCATTTCACTTAATAAAATGACAGGTATAGAGATTTGTATGTGTCGTTAGAATGGCTTAAAATGCATGCTGACGTTCTGTATGTATACCGGAAACACAGTGAAGAACTTTGCTGATGGAGAAACAAGTGTGGTTGTCGATGAAGGTGTGCGCGGGCAACGAGTTTACATTGTATGCTCCACGACGACAGTGGACCGGTGCGTCTATTCAAAATTCCACTTTTTACCTGTGCTTGGACGAGTTTATTGCGATGTTACTGTCGTGTGCGCTACAGTTTAATGGAGCTATTACTATCTATCTCTGCAATGAGACGTTCATCTGCCAAGAGTATCACCGCTGTCATTCCCTTCTACGGCTATGCGCGTCAGGATCGCATGCATAAAGGACGAGAACCAGTCGCTGCTGCTGTAAGCCAACGTGAATTGATAATCCAATATTTTGTGCATAATATATCCACTCATATTAGGAGTTTTGTTATGCTTCATGTATAGGATATCGCGCGTATGCTGGAAGTTATGGGAGTGGATCATGTTGTAACGGTGGATCTCCATAGTGCACAGATTGAAGGGTTTTTCAAGCCTGAGATTCCAGTCGACAACTTACAGGCATTTCCTGTGGGGTCAGTATATTTCTCAGAGATGCACCATCTGACTGATCCGATCGTCGTAGCCCCACACGCTTCGGCCGTGAATCGCGCCGTACTGTTCCGTGACATCCTCTCGAGGACCACAGACGAATTCGTGCCGCTTGCGTTCGTTGTGAAGAAGCATCACATTGACAAGAATCGCCCCGGCGAGCTGGTTGGCGATGTTGAAGGGAAAGATTGTATCGTCGTGGACAACCTCGTAGATACGGGAGATACATTGGTCAAGACCGCCAAGGTGCTCAAGACCAACGGTGCGAAAAGCGTTTCTGCTTTCTGCGTTCATGGTCGTTTTTCGTCGCAGGTAAATGTCTTATAGGCTGGGTATTAGCTTGTGGCTAGCAAGTTCTAACAAGAATGTGTTGTATGCTATGATATTCCAGGCTATTGAGAAAATTGAATGCTGCAAGGAATTGGATCTCCTCGTGACGACCAATACGATCCCTATCGATCGAGAGGAGCTAGAGTCATCGTCCAAGATTGTCACGCTCTCTGTAGCCCCATTTATCGCGGAAGTGATCTCCTGTATCCATACGAAAGGCTCCATCATCCAGGTGTCTAAGACTAATTAGCGCAATTGCAGGATCTTCTCATACTAAATGGAAATATTCCATATTCTACGATGCCATTGGCTAAAATAAACTAAATTTCAGCCAATAATGGACATTCAAAGCGTCGGTTCTCTGAATTGTGCATTGACGAGCTCTTAGAGAGAGGCGACCAAAGACGATGATGGACGAAGAGAAGAAGGCACAGGATCTCGAGTTTATTACCGTGGAAACGGATGCTACAAGCGATGCGGCTCCATTGAATCCATCTGCAAGTGGATTAAGTAGCAAGAAATTGGTCAAGGATGAAGCTTTGTGAGTTATAAACCCGTATATTTTATACGAATATATATGAGTAAATAATCAACCAACACACATGCACTATATGTAGACTTTCTACGATGCGGAAGACCGTCACAAACGCGAAGCACCCTGTAGCCGCGTTTTTTCATCTTTTTTTCAAGGTGTATAGTTCTGTATGCGTGCAAGCGTATGTTGGTTTCTGGCTGTGATTGACAAGTCGTTGTATTTTTTGTTCTATTTGGAGGGTCTCGCATTGCTAGTGTACTTGTTTGGCGGATTGTTCTCGGAAAGCTATGTATTCATCTTTGTGGTCTGCATTTTGCTTCTAGCGTTTGACTTTTGGACTGTAAAGGTGAGATCGTCATTATTCTATGATTTGTTTTAGATTCAATGTACATTGATAATGATCACTACACTGCCTCTTCCTTGTGAATGTTTGACGAAACAGAATGTGACAGGACGTTTACTTGTCGGACTTCGCTGGTGGAATCGCATTAATGAAGACGGCACAAATGAATGGATCTTTGAATCGCACGAAGACATGACCGAGATCGATGCGCTCGACTCGCGCGTCTTTTGGGTCGGGATTTACGCCACCCCAGCGCTCTGGGTTTGCTTGTTGATCATTGCTGTTCTGAAAATCAACATTCAATGGGCGTTGATTGTACTGGTGGCACTGACACTCAGTGCTGCCAATATTATTGGTTACACGAAATGCAAGAAAGATGCCAAACAGAAAATGCAGTCGTTGATGTCACAAGGTGCACTCGGTGCGTTGGGTGCCTCAGCAGGCTCCACTCTCATGTCGACCATCGGAGGATTGGCATTGAGTGGAGTTTCAAGTGGGAAACAACAACAAGCCAACGCAAGTGTTACCGTCTAATCCAGAGAGAAAGCGTACGCATTTGCCATCATATTGTGTAAGTAAACAAACAGGAAAAGCTATCAAACACGATTAAAAAAAACAATGCAAAATCAAGATGATAAACACGAGTTATGCCTAAAGGAGTCCTTCTTCTCCCACTAAGAGACCTACCTACGCGGCGGCAATCAAATCCTTCATTTGCTCATTCAATTGAGTGTAAAACTTGTGATACTCAAAGATATCTCCCTTCCCACGTCGTACTTCCACCAGATGCAAACTGTCCGCCAACATGTAGATCTGGATCACCACACCAACCGCACCCTTGGGGGTTTGCAGCACAGCCTTGACCTTCGAAGCACTATCGACACTGATCTCACAGTTGATACTCTCCAAATACCCCGTCAAACGCGTCATAATGCTCGCCGCCGGGATGGTAGACGTGAATTGCGTTGAACGCTTCACACGCTTTTCATCATTGCTTTGGAACATCCGATTGAGAGCCATGCCACCGCACATGTTGATCAAATCGAACGCGTTCATCACCTTCAACCCACCTTCTGTCTTGCTTTTCTTCGCCGAGTTCACTTCATCTTGGTGCTCGAGAATCGCCGCATCCAAGTCCGCCTGACTGGGCTTCACACTTATGCTGTTGTCAACCGTCTTTCCAATGTCAGTTGCAGGAGGTGGTGCAGGCACAGGAGCACCTTGGGTTTGTTGTCCATCCGCGTTTACATACCAATCGTCCTGCATGATTTCCTGCAATGTCAAGCGTTGTTCTGGATCCGGAACGAGAATACGGTTCAGAAGTGCCTTCACGCGTGGAGTAAACCAGCTTGGATACGAAAATTCGGCCTTTTGGATCTTGCGGAAAAGTGCCGACATTGTAGGTTCATCAAACGGCAAGAAACCAGCAAGCAAAACGTAGAGAATGACGCCAATGGACCAGACATCGGCGGCACGGCCATCGTATCCTTTGTCAGCCAACACTTCAGGTGCCACGTAGTTGGGCGTACCACATGTCGTATGCAGCAAAGACGCACGCGAACTTTCAGCACCATCAGGACCGCTGCCTTCGTACAATGCAGACAAACCAAAATCGGAAATCTTTAAATCACCATTATCATCCAAGAGCAAATTTTCTGCAATATGAAGCGACAAAATGTAGTTTATCAGTTTCATCCCATGAAATATTAAAGAAAATCAACATGAAATAAGAAAGCAAACGAACCAGGTTTGAGATCACGATGGCATACACCACTTTGGTGGCAGTATTGCACACCTTCTGCAAGTTGGCGGAAATAGAACCGAGCGGTATCTTCGCTAAACCGCCCTTCACTGACAATTTTGTCGAATAATTCACCGCCCGTAATCAATTCGAGTACAATGAAAATCTGTAGTAGTAGTAAGTTAAGCATCACAAGTTCAGGTCAGCATTGAGATCTTTTTGGTCAGTGAGGCACGTGTGACAACCAATTCCATTACCTTCGTTCGACTTGCTAGCACTTCTTTCAGCACTACCACGTTCTTGTGGCGGATCATTTTCATAATAGAAATTTCTTTCTTGATCTGCGCACCCATGTTTTGCTTCTGGATCTTTTCCTTGTCCAGCACTTTGATCGCAACCCGTTCGTCGGTCTCTGTATTCACGGCATACTTGACCCTGTCAGTGCAAACAATGAAATCCATAGCAATCAGACATATGAGCACTGCAATATTACTTGCTGTAATGTTACTTAGATATAGAGAAGGACATACTTGCCAAATGTACCCTCACCAAGTGTCTTGCCGATTTCATACTTGCCTACAGAGACCCATCAGATCTTTGCGTGTCAGCAAAAACAAGATCATAAATGACGCCCAGCTGACTTCCACAGTAAGCTGCACCATATGGGGGAATTCATGTGCCCTATATTGCTGATATGCACTCTACAAAACATACCAACTTTCTTCACCATGGTTGCTCTTCTTGTTCTTCCTTGTTCCTTGATTTTCCTGCGCTCGTGCCTGGGTGGGGTCGGGCGAGTACTAGAATGAAGGTTTCTTTCCTTTTTTCTTGGAACAGAGCACAAAAAAAGCGAAATAACCGATACGTCACAAGTTATACATTAAAATAACGGAAATAGAGTTGATATAACAGCCATTAAAAAATTCATGCCCAAGGTCCTGCACCCATCACAGCCTAAGACAAAAAAAAGCGAAACCGGCATCACGTCCACTATCCTGATTACGACTGAAAAATGGATTATTGGGTAAAATATAGGAATACAAAATAAAACCCATTTGATACTGGGATATTTATCTTTTGAGACCATCATTTCGCATTTTGCACGTACATATTACGCACAAGACGGATGGCGGCTACCAGAGATGATGAGATGGCGATTCCAGAGCTGCTACCATTTGATAATGGCGAGAAAGTGAGCGATAATACGCGCATTAAGTCGGCGGGAGAAGAAAGTGCATTAACGCCTGTACCAGTGACGATCATCACAGGCTTCCTGGGGTCAGGCAAGACGACACTACTGAATTACATCCTCACTGCCAACCACGGATACCGCATTGCCGTGATTGAAAACGAATTCGGCGAAGAAATTGGTGTCGAGAGTCTGATTGCGAAAGATGGAAGCAATGGACAAGTGTTTGATGATTTCTATGAGCTGAGCAATGGATGCATTTGTTGTTCCGTGAGGGATGACCTTGTAAATACGCTGGAAAGAGTCTTGGAAAAGAGAGATCGATTTGATTACATTCTTGTGGAGACTACAGGCATGGCAAATCCAGGCAAGGTGGCGTCGATCTTTTGGGTTGATGATGAGCTGGAAGGACGCATTTACTTGGATGGCATTGTGACGTTGGTGGATGCACATCGAATTCAAGCGCAGTTAGCAACCCCAGATACGCTTGTAGAAGCCTCTTCACAAGTGGCCTATGCGGATCGCATACTGCTAAATAAAAGGGATCTTGTGACTGATGTGGATCAGTGTGCTTCCATTGAACAATGTGTCAGGGATATTAATGGCATAGCTGATATCACATGGACTCAACGCTCTCAAGTGCAACTCGATACTATTCTTAATGTCAAATCCTTCACAACCCAACGCGCTTTAGATGTCGAAAAAGCGCTCGTGTTGCCGTCACATACACACACTGGTGGGGTTCAGACGGTTTGTATTACGATCAACGATGGTTTGCTAGATCGAGAGAAGCTAGAGCGTTGGCTTGGAGGGTTGCTCTGGGATCAGGATGACAACACGGAGGCAACGGATTCACATCAGAAATTTTTCCGCATTAAAGGAGTGCTGGCAGTTGGTAATGAGCCCAATAAGTTCATTCTTCAAGCCGTCCACGAATTATTTGAAGTGTATCCGTCTGATGAGCAGTGGAGAGAAGAAGATCAAAAACACTCCAAAATTGTGTTCATCGGATTGTGGTTAGAAAAGCAAGCATTAGTGGATGGATTGAGAAGTTGTCTTGCTGCTTGATTGATTGGTTTTCTAAAGAACAAGTCTAAGATGTCGTGGTTGTTTTTTGTATGCCCTTGCACTTGAGTATACTCGCGAGAACCGAGCAACCGAGAACTTTATTTATGTAGCATTATGAGTCGGTTCCCTTGATCTATTCAAATTTCTAACTACAGAAGAATTTGACATGGATGCACTCATAATTGGAAGGCTGTCGTGGAACTGCGATGCATCCGATTGGAAAGAAGTTGACTGCCCTTGCACAATTCCTTCTACGACGATCAGCTGAAACAACGAGTCAAAGGCGCGGATGCACTCCAGGGAGTTACTGAGTTTCAACAACCCCGCTTGGCCTTCGCTTTGATATCTCCCTGTCTTCGAAGAGTCTGAACTTGGGTCACCATTGATATTATCATCATCATCATTCAATGTATCCAACATATCGCCTAACCACTCGTCCTTACGAGTTGCAACAATCTCGTACAGGATATCCCCCCATTCATCTAGTGTTTCTGCAGTCACGGCGCCTGAATGACCACGACGACACATCTTACGATATGCCTCTACTACAATGTTTAGAGCCGTATGAAATAAAGGTCGAGACAAGATCGCATTTAGTAGTGACTCTGAACTCAATGATAGCAGATCGCAAGCAGATTTAGTCTTAACAGTAAATCCGCTGACAGAATACCCCAGAAGGCCTTGTTCACCAAAGAAATCCCCTTTTGTGTAGTGCCTACTTTGATTGCTTAGGCTCGAGACCGTCGGCGTATTAGAGACGATGGTGCGTGATGCCAAAACGCCCCTTACTACAAAGTACATTGTCATGTTGATGCTTCCTTCGACGATGACGTTCTCATCATGAGGGTAACCTTCATACTTGAGATTCTGCGCGATGACATGCATAAGTGAGTTAATTTCTCGATCGTGTGGATGTACTGTTGCAAATGGGCGAAAAATGCTGGTGAAAGCTTGAAGTGACTGGTGTGCAAGATGCAACACAGAATCTGTACGAATGGACGGAGGAAGATCTTCAAAGATCGCTCGATAATTGACACCACGATGTGAGGACCAGAGAGATGACAAGAAACTCTTTGCGCGGCTGCTGAGGTTCGCGCTGATATGCCATCGGTCTAGATACAAATTAACGGCAATGTGGTTTTTTCGAAATTCGACCTCATTGCTGACGTAAGACATGTACAACTTTGTGACCTCGCCGATCACAAACGCCATCATTAGCAACCCCATAAGGTTGACTATGATTGTGAATAGTAACGCTTCTTCACCATCTGGTGCAAATTTCTTGCCTCTCTTCGTGAAAGCGGCGGAAGAGAAAAAGAATCCGCAGAAAAAACCCAACATCGATACATTTGAAGATACATTGGTGTAGTGGATTAGTTCACGTTGATGGGGTGGTATCCATGTATCCCAGTTGGGGGTATTCTGATTGGAATCCAACTCAGTCATACTTGCAATCGAGAAATACGCACAAGTGCACCAATGCATCAACACAAAGTACAAGATTCCAAGTGTCCACAGGCGATTTTTCTCGTAAGAGACACTGCGGCGATTAACTTCTTGTATGTAATGAGGAAAATTCAACAACTTCAAGCACCGATTGATACGAAGCCACTGGGATACATAAAAATCCGAGAGGAAGTAATCGATAGGGAAAGATGCCACAATATCAATCCAAAGTCGGTCCTTTTTATAGGCATGCTGATAATGTTGCTCGTACAACTCCATGGATGTTAAACCCTCTTTCATATTCCAGTTGATCCATATATCGATGGCAAAAAGCAATTCGCATATCAGCTCTATGGTGCGATCAACGATCGCCAATACTCCGATGTCATCCAAAGGGTCGAAGGAGACACGATAGGGTATCAGAATTCCCATGTAAATTGTTCCAATTGCGACCATCTTGAGCCACAGCAAGTGAAAATCGCTTTGAGCCTCTGTACATTCCAGTAGTGTGTCGATCCAAAGTGCTGGCGATTTTCTCCTCGAACGTAGATTAGTCGTTGATTTCGCGCTAGCGTCAGTGCTATGCTTATCGGGAGATGTCGAAGTGGATGATGGAGCGGATAAATTTCGATTTACCAAGAGAATTTTCAACCCGGATAGCAATTGATCCGAAACTGTAGCTCGGCGCAAGTTTACCACACTGTTGTTCCTCCGCGGTTGTGCGCTTAACATGTCTTTGGGAATGTATTTCTTGGTAGTGACTGTCCCCAATGATGCTTCAAGTTGTTCTTCCATGTACAAATTACGCAAGTGTTGCTGCTCTTGTTGGATGTTGACGATTTTAAGCACTTTACATTTCCAATCTGGGTATCTCTCAAAAACCAGATCAAGTGACCGACGCGAGAGTTTATAAAGAACAGACGATGTTTTGGAACGCACTTCCGCGCTGCGTGGCTGACTAGTAAACATTGCTACCTCACCAAAGTAACCCCCCGATGTGAGCTCAGTGACCTTTCTCATCTCAGATGAGGTATGCAACTTCGTTGTATTGAACGAAGAGACAAAACCTTGAAATGAAGATGGTTTCGCCCCAATGTTGTGTAAATTGGAGAGACGGCGTTGCAAGCTCTCAACTGGCACAAAAATCTCCAGAATGCCTGTAAAGACGAAAAACATGTCGGTTCCTTCTTCTCCATACCGAAAAACATACTCATTTTTGACAGTCAGCACTTGACAGAATTGCGCCACCAACATACGAGTTACGGGGCCTTCCATATCACCAAGAAATGCCACCTTGGTAATCATGGGCTGCAAATGGATCAACCGAATGTCAGTCACTAAGGACGGTGGCAAGCACCTCTCAAGAATGTGCTCCTGTGTGATATTATGAAAGCGTTGGAAGAAGAAATATGCTTTTAGCCGGTCTTCCACGGAAAATGGAAGCTCGAAATGAGCAAATAAACGACGGATCGAGCTCAGTTTTTCATTGAATTCGCGAGTATCCGCATCAATGAGCTCCACCACATCGGTCAAATTGTTCGCCACAAAGATAAAGAGAAAGAATCCACACACTATTGTCACAAACGTGAAACAGCACTCACTAGCTTTCTCTGGTCGTTCTCCAGAATAGGAAGAAGACATGAGGCCAAATGACCAAAACAGAGAAGCCAAGTATTGGAGTCGTCTCGGAGCAATTGCTAGTGACTTTGGAGGCATCCAAGGGGTGGAACCGAACGACGACGACGATTGTGCAAAGTTGAACCAAATGCAACCAAACAGATGTGACAGCAACAGCGAATAAAATAGAAGCTTCACCAGACGAAATTCAAGTGTTCGATTAACGTATCTATTTTCCACGTTTTCAAGAATACGAGGAGCACGAGCCAATCTCAAAAGTTTGTTGAGATTCAAAAAGTCTTCTCGCTGCGAAAAAGGTAATATCCAGTTGGCAACAAAGAGCGGCAGAACCGCCGCGACGTCAATATGAAGAAGCTTGGTTTGATAGTATCGTTTCCGAATAAGTCTCAGGTCCATAATTTTGTTCCCATATTCATAGTAACCAAGCCGGGAATGGAAGAAGAGGTCAAGTGAAAAAAACAGCTCCAACATGATCAGCAACAAATCTGACTTGACAGTGGCTGCTCTCGGTATTCCAAAGCAGATGTTGAAGATAACACTCATGGACTGGATTATTATTAACAGGAATATCCATGTTTGCCACATTGAAGTCCAACTTGAATCCGGGTCAAACACCATATCTTCCATATCGAATAAGCGCAATATGCGCATCTCCAGCGTTAATTTATGCGCGCACAGTACCCCACTGGATACATGATTGAGACCACCGGCAGGCTCTGTCTTGGTAATGTTGTTGTCGCCAAGTCGTTTCTCCAGTGATTTGAGTGCCATTGATAATGTCGAAAATGTTTGATGCATTGTGTTTAGTTGCTCACGTGAAATAAAGACCAAGACACAACCACTGATAGCTGTCATACACTCAGCGTAGCTCACATATTGTTCGCTGAGATGAAGCGATGCTGTGCCAAAAAAGCCGCCCTTGGGAATGGTTCGTGGGGCTCCATTGCTTGGAATAATCACAACGTCACCCTCCAACAGGAAGAATAGACCACTTGCGTAGTCACCTTGACGGTATATGATCTCACCTTGCCCGTAAAGAATGAACTTTACGTTGTCGACAAATACATTTTCTAGCTCATCCAGAACTGGCTGTACACCTGTCAACAACGATAACGTATGCAGAATTGGCTGGCACATACTACGAACGACTTGTCGTTTGATAGTCATTGGTAGTTCATTTAGAAGTTCCTCTGCGATCGCTCCACGATGAGAAGACCACCAAAACTCGAGAAACGCATTGACCCGCTGTTGGATTTCTATCGGGGCGTTTTGGGAGCCCAAGAATTTGCGAATCCGAGTCCTGGTTATAAGAAACTCCTTTTGCTCTAGCGCTGAGGCGGTAAGCCGTTTTTGGGCTTTATCGACAAGACTGGTAAAACACACGATATTCCCAAGTATCAATCCTACAGCGATGCCATACTGGAGATTGCTTCGAGGCTCAACTGTTTTGCCTAAGGTAGTTAACATCGTGGCCGCAAAGTACAGAGAACGCATGTATTGCGTCCTAGCGACAGACCACGCTTGGCCAGCTGTATACGTAGTGTTGTGTACGTCGACATACTGTATGTCGGTTGTAGATGAAGAGTTTGTGAGTTTTTCTTGGACAGGAATCAGCTCAAGATCGTTCGCAGGTAACCATGCTTCCAAATCTTCCCCATAGCCTTCAAAATGAGTAAGACTAAAGTACAAACAACTAACGAGGTGAAGAACCAGAAGATAGAGACCAAATACAACCAAGATATTGACTTTACTCGGAAGACGGAATGACATGTTCCACTCGCTGAGATGACCTTTCAGCCGCCAGATTCGCAATAACTTCGGAATGCGTAGCAGACCGGTACGGTGAAGAGATTCCGATGAGATGAAAGGCTCTAAAGGAATTGTGCAAAGTAAATCGGGTACGAAGCCATGGCGCAGATAGTGAATTGCAGTGCGCGACGTTTGCGAAATCTTCTCGTTGCCAGACACGGTGTAAGAAAGGTGGAGATTCAGGTAAATATCAATCAAGAGCATGACATCAGCGATAGCATGGACAGCAATCACCCAATGGTGATATGCATTTAGGAGAGGAAAAGCCAGCATCAGAGGAATAACCGTCCAGTTGAAGAGCAGATGGCACTGTGAAATCACCAGCCACCACTTTCTTGTGTTGGAAGTCGCATCAATACATGTCCGCATGAGAAATCTGGTCCACAGTGGTCTCTGTGAGCTTTGCTGTTGCTGTTGCTCTAATGCGCGTCGTGAAAGGTTGTCGTAAAAGCCTTGAATTGCATCCTGGGATGCTGGTGTCTTGGAGAACATGGACCAAAATGGTTTTATGCCGGACATATGACGCACAAATGCTGATTTGCTGCGGACGAGCTTGTGTTTTTTTATGTTTGCTACGGGCGGAAGAACAAGGGGCGACACGTTTAGTTCTTTGTCTTCATTAATGGAGAGTGCACCGCCGTCATAGCAGACATTCCTTTCGGTAGAGCAATTTTGCGAAGATTTACTACGTCTCAAATTCGATCTGTCAAACTTTTTCTTCATTACTGCGCTGGCTACTGACCCACGCTTTCTTTTGAATTGCGTTGGTGAGTGTTCGGTGGATCGCTGGTACAGAGTAGTGAGCATGAAGTCGTCTTCAGTAGTTGTATTCGTATCTTGCGCACCATTACTGTGCCGAAGATTCACGATCTCGTCGATGGCGATGGCGATTATTTTGGCATAGTGAGGATATCCTTCTAGTACGCGCTCAGTGTGGAAGCGAGACAGTTTGTACAGAGTGCAATAGGTTGTCGTGACAACAGTCGCGGTTCGTGGCCGTTTCGAGAATACTGAGACTTCTCCGAAGAAGCTTCCTTGCGTGAGTTCTCTCACCTTTGTACCGTTCACAAGAATATGTAACACACCAGAGTTAACCAAGTACATGCAGTCTCCAGGGTCGCCTGCACTAAATAGCGTCACGTGGGCGGGGAACGTAATCATTTCTAACAGGCTTGTAATTGCCATGATGAATTGATCGCTGCAGCCGTGGAAAAGCGGAATTCGTGCCACTTTACCTTTGAGCAACTCAACTTGGATGTCTTTGGCAATAGAAGGACACAGCAACTTCATCACTTCGCGGTCGTTCGACTCGGCATCCGTGTAGTGGCGCTTGATATACTCAACAGCTTGCGCCTGTAGACTTTCTGGAACGTGATGGAATGAAAGCAAGTGCTTGAGTTGGTTAATTCTTGCCTGCGCGACCGAGCGTTGACTGTTCTCACTTTTTGATATCACAAACACGTTGGCGCACAGCTTGATAAACAGTACAAAACCCGCGAGCATAACTGCAATTGTGAATAAGAATTCACTATTGGTGCGCGGAAGCTCCCCATCAAAGACGCCTGTGAGCAAGCCAAATCCCCAAAAGAACGCAATTAAATAGTTTGTGGCCGTGGAAGCTGTGGCAGTTTTAGTTGCAGGTGGTAACCAAGGATCGACATTCTGATTGTTTCCGCTGCCAAACGCAAATCGTCCACACGCCACGACGTGCGTGATAAATGCCGTAACGACCAAGCCTTTAAGGATTTTGAGCACCACAAAGTGATTTGCATAGACCTCGCTCAAGCTGGCAAAATAGCGTGGTAGCTGTCGCATTCGTAGGAGTTTGTGGGCCTCCAGCCATGCTCTCGACGTTGTAGGAGGCAAAGAAATCGGCAGCAGCGATAGTGGCAAAATCGCGACAACATCGAGCACAAACCCCACAGAGGTCACATACTTGAGGCGAGATTTGCGTGTGTCCCGATGTATATGGCCGTCTTCATAGTAGCCGGTGTGTAACTCCACGTAAAAGTTCCCCAGAAAGATTACTTCGACAGCGTACAAGGCTTGAAATTCGGTAGTTGTCCACAAACGCTCGCGTGTTGATGTTGGATTAAAGGCAACCGTGAACGGTAGCAAAAAGATCTCGTACAGCAAGCATCCAAGAAGCAGTTTCTGCCAGCCATTGATGAACGCCGAATGCGGATCAAAAGCGTTGCGAAGGTCGAACTGGAGTAGTTGATCTGTGATGCTTGCTTTCCGAACGTGGTGCACGCTTGGTCCAGATACAGTGCCTGCTGTAGCATTGTTTTCTACAAGTGGTGTTGACATCTCGACAGTTCGTGACTCGCGACTGGTAACGTAAAAATTCAACTATTCGCGCCGCTTTACAGATTTGATGCTGCAAAGCTCTCATACAGTTACATGGAGATGATGGAATCACTGATCGCAGAGTCAAACTTATTCGGTAAAGCGAGATTGCGTACGACAGTCAACAGAAAAACCATGAAGTTTCGCGAGTGGAATGAAATTCCAAGACAGAGACGAACCATCGAGCATACGGCGGTGACTAAATTACTTATTTATAATGGTCACAAAAGAAAAGAAAAACGCCATTGTCATCGTGACGCCGATGCAGTCGCTGGTTGAGTAGCTGGTGGCGGCGTGGGAGACACAATGACAATTTCAGTGGGCGCGGAATTTGTCATTTGTTGCTGTTTCCGCATTTGCATCATCCTGTCGCGCATGCTTAATTTCCCTAGACCGCTCCCTGCAGATGGAGAAGGTTTTCTTTCCTGTGATGCTTTCAAGACGTCTAATTGGGCACTTCCGGCCAGTTTTTCTTTCACAAGCGCCACAAATCGAACCTCCTACAAAGTTCGAGCATATCAAAGCCGTCAACAATGGTACTAGTAGTTACCATAAAATTCGCTCAGTGGCAGGCCAAACGTACCCCGATAGCTTTCCGTGTCCGTTGCAAGATCTTCCGCGTCGCGACCTTGCATTCTACGACCTTGCAGTTCAAGAGTATCGTCATCTCGTCGAAAAATGCTGGATGTGTTTCCAACACAAACATCTGCAACTGCGGTGACTCCAGTTTCAGTAGACACTTGTGTGCGTATACCCCTGCCTGGTAATATTTTGTCGACGCCCAGGAAACAGGTGAGTGCGAGCATCTTTATATATATCCATCAAATAAAATCATAAAGTACCACATTGATGACTTGGGCATGTTTTTCCACCGTACTCAGCTGCAGAAGTGTTGCAAGCAAAGTCTCATTCGCAGCTGTAGTAATTGTTGTTTCCAAAACCTACAGAACAAGGCAAAATCGATGACCATTAGATCGCATGGTCGTTTGATGCAACACTTTACAAAGACTACTTGACTACCTGTCGTGCCAGTTCTCGAATAAACTGTTTTTCGTTTGCTGCACGTTGTACAAGGAGAGGGATGAGCGTATCTACGTATGAAATCAGAGTTATTAAATATGAGCGTCACTCTCTAACACCAGAACAGCTTAAATCAGCATATTTGCATTTGGATTCTCACCAAAGTAACTGGACAATTGGACTTTTAAGGAAAGCAGCAAGTCCTGGATACAAAGAAGTGCGTTCCGAGATACAGCCGAGCGAAGACTCAACACTGCTGGACAGACCAACAATGACAACGCTTGAGCACTACAAAGTTCAGCATAGCGAACAGCATCAGCAACTTCTTTGATATGTCAGTGACTAAGGCAGATTTCAATCAGATTGGCTTGGTTGTTCATACAGATGCTTTTTGACTTCCTCCTGATGGTGGATGGCAAACCGTCGAATGGATTCAACAGCACAATACTCTTTTCCCCAGTGCACTTCTTCCGTATTATCACCTTCAGTTGACGAGCTTTCTTTTAATTGCAAGATTGCGTCCAATTCCGCCACTTCTTTCGATAAATCTGTAGATGGTTCGATTTCCTCACGTGTCAACACATTTACAACAAACAAATCTCCTTCTGGTGCACCCTCCAACAATTTCTCTTCCTGTGACAGTGTTGTCATCGTACTGCTCCCATTTATTGCAGTACTACGAGCGCTTGCATCACTGCTTTCTCCATTGTCAACTGTAGACAGTGATTTGCTATCAGTGTGCATGGTTGCCACAGGCGTGATTACGTCCACCTTTGTTACTTTTCCCGCTCCATTTGAAAGAGTTGCAGATGCGGTAGCATCGGAGTTCTTTCGTCGTTTCGAAGGTGCCAAGCCATTCTGGTACGTCGTATATTCCTGTGAATCCCACATGAAGTCTCTCATCATCGCTCATTGTTGCAACTGCCAATGTACAAAAACTACCTGCAAAATGTCATCGTATTCACTGGAACTGGGCCGTTTGTTGCTATTACTAGCCGCACGCTCGCGTGTTGCGCTTCTCGTCAAGCGTGTTGATGCTCGCATCAATGGTTCCGCCAGCGCCTCTTCTTCGAATGCTGTAGTGTGGTTGTGGTTGTTATGGATAATAGCGCTCGGTTTCCGATGTCGCCTCTGTTTCAATGAGGTCACGCACCTCTGTACGTATCGTTTCAGACTATGGACAGCCCCCAGCCTGCCTAACTACAGTCCTTTATATCACCGCTTCCTTCGCTGCGTTTTTTCGCTAAAGCTGCCGGTTGTTCTTTGAACAACAAGTTCTCACCGCGAAAACTCGCTCTGTTCAAATTGACAGCATCGCGGTGTCTGGCTTCTGAATATTATTTTGTCTTTCATAATATATTTACAAAAAATGGTGTGAGCACTAATTAATACAACGACTTTTTAAAACTAACTCATATTTGCACCTGTTTTTGGTATTAATATTTTTTTGATTATATGGATTTGGCTGCGGCATCCAAGAGTGATGGTCGTCCAGTATCTGGGTGGTCCATGGCGGTAGAGAACAGAAAAGGGGAAAGAAGTTCAACCCGCAAGGACGACCCCACAAGAAGAGGAAGAGAACGAAGGAGCAGTGTGTGCGGCGGTGAATATTGAGTAATCGGAAAACAGAATAATGGGGGAGAAATCGGATATGCACGACGTCAATTGGCAAAAAGTATGGCCAGACCGTATGCCAGTGATCCTGCGCGATCTAGCGCCAACAAACCCGTTTAACCCACGGAATCTGTGGCCGGAAGAGCAGGAAGAAGATGCTGCTGCTGCTACTACTACGACTACTGCGGGAAATGGCAAGAAGACAGATAAAGATGCAGACAAGAAAAAAGGGAGCGCGCCAGCAAAGATGAAGAAGGCGGACTTGATTCGTATGCAACTGGCGAAGGAGAAGTTTGAAAAACAGAGCAAGGTCGACGAAGAGAAACTTGCAAATGTGAAGAAATCGATGAACTTGATGTCGATGAAGATGGTAACCCCGACCGGGCGACTGAAGCAATTGTATGAGATCTTGCGTGAGTGTTGCAAGAAGAAGGAGTACATTGATGCCGTCGATACGCTCTGGGAGATCCAGCGCACGAAGCTGATCCGCGAACGCCCCGCGCTTGGCCCGGATGGACGCAAGAAATCAGATAAACAACGTAAAGTAGAAGAAGAAGAGGATGGAAAATTGGCAGAGGAATTAAACGCCGTCCACAAGAAATACCGCAAATATGTCAAGATGATGAACGAGTATTTGAGCGACAAGGATTTGATTGAATTCCAACTGACAGAGATGTCCGATCGTCTGCCGCCTCTAAACATGCATCACATGAACAAGTTCATTTTGGATGATTGGCAAAGGACGGTATTGACACATATTGATCAAAATCATTCCGTCATCGTATGTGCACCAACAAGTAGTGGAAAGACGGTGCTGTCTTCGTATGTATCGGTTGTGGGAGGCAAAGTGCTCTTTGTGGTCCCAACTGATCCTCTTGCGTGGCAAGTTGCGGCATTGTTTCAGGCGATGGTGAAGGGATCTGTCGCTCTGATCACAGACGGCACGGTTTTCCTCCCTCAAGGTTTCCGTATCGCTGTTGGAACACCTAGAGCTGTGGAATCGACACTGATTGAAATTGGCTATGACTTTCAGTATGCGGTTTATGATGAAGTGCATGACTTGAACGGACCCGAGGGTGATGCGTTAGAGCGAATTATTAAATCTGTCACATGTCCATTCTTGGCGCTTTCTGCCACCATTGGCAATGCTCAAAAGCTACAGAATTGGTGGAAGTCGCATCAAACTGGTGAAGTTCACCTTTTGGAATACAAGGGCCGTTTCATTAATCTGCAGCGTCTTATTTGGCATGAAGAAGATAGTGCAGAGGAAAAGAAGAAACAACATTTGGTGCCATTGCATCCATGCGCTGGCCTTACTCTCGAATATCTTACGCAAGACGGATTTGAAACAGGTGATCTTTCATTCACTCCAAGAGATACTTTTGCTTTGTGGTCAGCAATGAAAAAATACTACGCGCTAGAGCTAATCGACGATATCGATCCGCACAATTTCTTCGCGTTGGCTGATACAGAGGCTGAAGAAAAGTCGAAAGAGAAAAAGTCAGGTAAAACTTCGTCAAAGAAAAAGAGCTCGAAGAAAAGCGGTAAATCCAAGAAGGGAGACGACGATGACGATGGAGAGTTCGAAGTGGATCTTGGTAAACGCACGCATCGCATCACCTTAATGGAATCGAAGCAGTACGAAGACGTGATCAAGAGACGATTGCAGGATTTGGCTGCTAAGGAACCCAAAGCTACACAGTCTCTTCTGGATTTCTTTGCACCACCGGTTGGTCTCCGTGATGTTAGTGTAGAGCTTGCTGACGACAAGGGTGCAGAAAATGGCAAGTCGATCGACGTATATGGTCTTGTCAATCAGCTGTGCGCGAAGAATCTCATTCCAGCAATTGCATTCCAATTGGATTCAGTTCGTTGCCGTCAGCTGTTCGATCAGTTGCTCTCGGCTCTAGAGGCAGCTGAGCTAGCAAAGTACCCGAACTTCCGCGAAAAAGTGCAACAAGAGTACGCGGAGTGGGAAAAGAATCAAGCGACAGCGAAAAAACGCGAAGCAAAAGTAAAGGCAAAAGATAAAGAAGAGGCAGAACGTGAATCTCAAGCTTTTGAAGAACGTCCTCCTCCTGATATCTATGCGCCTCATCCAGACTTCGTGTTGACACCTGCTGGCTCTCGTCTCACAGCAACAGAGTTTAAAGAAATTAAGTGGCAGCTTCGTCGCGAATTATCAGAAGATTCCGATGATGGTCATGCTTTGGTTCGGTCATTGCGTAGAGGCATTGGTATTTACAACCAGAATCTCCCAGCAGCATACCTTCGCATAGTGCAGTCATTAGCACAGGCTGGGCGTCTTGCGGTGGTGTTTTCGGATGATTCGTTGGCGTACGGTGTCAACATGCCATTCCGTACATGTTGTTTCTGTGAAGATACATCGGAAGATACTTTGACTTCTCTGATGGTTCAGCAAATGGCCGGTCGTGCGGGTCGTCGTGGTCTTGACAGACAGGGAAATTTGGTGTTCGCAGGGTTTACATGGACTCGCATGCAACTTCTCATGCGTGGGCTGCTGCCAGATGTCACTGGAAAAAAATCGCTCTATCCCATGATTGCCCTACAGCGTCTTCTCTCGGCAAATATTGGTAGTGACACGATGCAACGCATTGTTTCGCACCCATTAAATGAGTATATGGCTGCGAGTGGTGCTGCGACTCCTTCTTCTCCGAAGAAACAGGGACAATATTTGGCCAAGTCTATCAAGTGGATGTCGCATTTTAATATCATCACACCAGAATACAAACTTGCGGTGGATAGATCCGTCGCAAAATTGGTGTGGGAGTGCCGCGACGATCCATCTGAAGCACTGGGGATCTTTTGGACTTTGGAATCCCTTCTCAAGGAGTTCCATCATAAGCCTGGTGATAATATTGCTTTGCAGTTGGCATTGTTTAACATGTTGTTGCGAGTTGTTGGCAGAGAGAAATACCATCCGGAATACGCACATTCGAACCAATTGGCTCCACTTCCAGGTCAAGAAGACGCATGGGAGAAGATGACAGAGCTACTTCAAAGTTATGAGAAGAAATTGGAAGAGTTGGGTGATGATGCACCCGAAGAGCTGCGGCTGCGTGTCTCGCTTTCTGATCCACTGGATGGATACGTTTTCCGCACCGTGGTTGACAACCTGATTCCATCTGGCCTTGGCACAGCTCAGCTCAATTTGATCAAGAAACGGTTGCGTCACGTCGGCGATCGTTTGCGTTTGATGCACAATCTCCTCATGTACAGTGGCAGATATGGAGAATTGGAAGAAATTGTGCGAAAGTGCTTCCGTCGTATTAAGTGGATTCTCATCGACTCAGAAGTCTAAGCTGCTGCTGGTGGTCACCACATTCTAATACGAAGAAATAAAGAACGGGAGGAAGTGTGAAGTGCATTTATGTCTGCTTACACAAATGATGCGCCATGCTGAGCTCGGAAGCCACCATCATGTTCTGATTATTGTCTATAGAGACTCCAAACGACGACTGAACAAGATCAAGCAACGAAGAACCTATGTAGATCAATGGGCGGAAAAACTGTCATGATGGTAATACCTTAAATTCAACAGATAAAGCTACAAATATCATCTTGCGCTTTGAAGAGGCTGACGTTTCGATAAATTTGAGGTGGTTTCTTGAGTGTATAGAGGGATGTGACCAGTCAAATCAAAATACAATGTTCTTGATGTGCAGACAGCATCACTAAGCGTATTTACCTGCATGGAATATGGACTCCAAGACCAGGAGAACAGCACCGCAGACTGCTCCTGGAGGACCGCGACCGAAGACTGACACTTGGACACCAACGGATCGGCCCTTCACTACAATAGGAAACTCCTTGCTGGAATTGGAAGCAACACAGCAGTCCATCCAGGCCACTTCATTGCCTCCTTCATCACAGAGTAGAAGTCAACAGGCAAAGCATGTAGCAGTGTCTAGTGATTCGGCCGCTGGCGAATTTGACGTCCGAAAATTTCTTCTTGACCAGAAGGGATCTCAGCTATTCCACAAAAGCTCCTTATTTCGAGCTTCTGTCTTCGCAGAGCAACAATCGGAATTGGGGGATTCCCACCTGCGTGGAACAAGTTCAATACCCTCAACCCGATCCACAACAACGAAGAAATTGTTACCGAAAATGGATTTATCAGCTTCAAAATCCGTTGGCTCGTTACTGATTCCTGAATCTATCGATGATGATCCGGCATCTTCACGATTACAGCAAAAATCGAAGAAACAACTCGTCCTTCCAAACGGTAGAGCACGATTGAGTACGAATCAAGTACAAGATGACGAACATGATGGCGTTTCTCATTTTTACACTATCGAGAAATTATCTGAAAGTTGTTGCCACGCCATGCAAAGTAAGAACAAAACGTGGCATTTTTTACCGGGATCGGAAGAACGCGGTAAAGCAAGTAATGGTGCTGGTAATGCGGGTGGAAACGGTATCACTGGAGTTGAACGACCGTCTCGGCGTGTGGATGTACTCGACCTAGACAAATGTTTCGACCTAGCAATGCAGTTTGCGAATAAAAAAAATCAATGGGATGTGGCATGTGATGAAAAACTTGCTAGAATCGATCGAGATTTCACGTCTATCCAAACGAAAGTTGCAGCGAAATATGAAATGTACTCAAATGCTTTGGAGTGCACAGATGGCATCGCTGCAATTGATAGAAGCGGAGATCAAAAAGCTCTCACCAAACTGTTATTTGAGCAAAAATGGTCGGACGTAATATTGGGTGAGCTCGAGGCCATGCTTATGATTTCGTTCTTAGAACAAGGAGTCGTACTGCGCAAAGCACGAATCAAGTATGCACAAGCATTCTATCATTTGGAGCGTATGTACGCGGAAAGATGGAACGACTTTATGCGAGTGTTAAAGGAGTTGGAACAGGTAAAGCAAGAGGTACTCAAAACGAATGAAGCCCATGCTAGAGATACTAAAGCAATGCGAGAACACTATGAAAAAGAGATTAAACGACTGAACCTCGCATTTGAAAGCCGCAGCGAAGAAATGGAACGAAAGCTGACGGAATCGAAAGATCAAATGGCAAAAATGGGCGACACAATGAAAACATTGAACACAATATTTAAACAGATGCGTGAAGATACTGAGAAAGTTAAGGCAGTCGAGCTACGCGAGAACTACATCAAACTGGAGAAGCAGCATCAGTTCTGCGTGGAAGAGCTTGAGCGCTTGCGACCATTTGTTCAACAGAACCAAGAACTTCACGAACAGATGGAGGCCCTACAAAAGGAACAAGAGACATACAAAAGCAACCTCGCAAACATGGACATATTGTTAGCGTCCAAAGATGAGATGATTGCAAAGTTAATGGAACAACAGAGTGATTTACTGGCGGCGCAAGAATTACAGGCCATACAAATAGAAGAGCTACGTAAGCAAGCTGAAACAGTTGCAGTAGAAGACGACGAGGATGAAGATGGCCATCATGATGTGACCCTTGATCAGCGAAGAAAATCGCCGTTTGTGGATGAAGCGACACAACAGGGCGGTAATCGAAGCGATTCGTTCGGAGTTTGTGTGCGCTGCAAGCAAAATATGCGTGAGAGCATGTCAACGCGAGGTGAAGTTTCAGACGTTACGAATCAACAGTCCAGTCCGCCTGGAACTGCTGATGACGAGAATTTGCGAAGCACAAAGCCAGTAAAGAAAAAGCGCATCCAATGTCTTTACTTTCGGATCTTACTCCCGAACCTGCGTGGACGACGACCTCAGCGAGATATTGAGTGGACGTTTTGCTGTATGCGATCTATTCTCTTTGCCAAGCAAATCGACGATGCCATGTGCAGGCGCAGTGACGGTGCCTTTCCACTGCGAATCCGCATGCCTGAATTTGTGTATGCTTGGTTTTCACCGTGGCGGTCCGTAAAGGAGGAGAAAGACCTGGAAACGGCTAATGTGAACTTATCTTCGCCCGAAAACGAGAGTACGATGTCCACGATTGAAGGGCTTACAGTCGATCAATTACATGCACAGGCAGATGAAGATCGTTGGTGTCTGTATTATGGAGTGAAAAGTCTCGTTCAAGAAGGATATCTGGAAGCGAAACTGTTCTTATCACTTTTGGACGAGGGACATGGCGAAGACGAGCTCGTGTTTATGCTGTATTGTTATCGAATCCTAGACAGTTTGATGAGCGGGAGATTGGATTGGGGGCCATTACGCAAGCATGTTGCATACGGCACCTTCACTCGTGAATATGATTGTCTCTATGGTAAGCACGCGCCAACAGAATCTAAGAAGTTACCACACATCCCGAAAACGATATGGATCACCCCATATCACGCGTCACTAGCGACTGGAGTCGTACTTTCCAAGGCAACAGAAGCAGAACGAGCTGTGCTAGATAAGAAAATCATGGAATATGTCGTCACAAACGTGCCAGAAGAAGATCGACCTGGTGTTGTTCTGACGTCATCCACTACAAATGCAACCTCGAGTTCCGGGCGAGAGCAGAAGAAAGGACATCGTCATGTTCAGCAGCACACGAGAGAGAGCGAAGACGCTGAAGATGGCAAATATCGGCCACAGCAATTTATTGACGCGCATCTGTGGATAGAGCTGATGATGCTCGAATACAAGGAGGAGCAGGCCCACCGTCGGGCAGCAATTCGGTTGATGTTCCAGACGGCTACGTCACTCTCATCCTCTGCTTCTGGGGGATCCGTCGCAAATGGAGGAACGCTTGGATGTACGATGGATATGGAACAATTCCGCATTATGCTCCGCACATTAAACGATGAGATTTCGTCTCATGTAGTGGCGATTCTTTACAGGAATGCATACGTGGCAGGGAACGGTGCAGTCACATTTGACGCGTTTATGGAAATTGCTGAATCGGCGCAGTTCTTTTCTACATGTATGCGCTTACAAGGTCCAGCATCTGGTATTGCTCAGCTTGCCTCTACCCAGCATTCCGCGTCCTCTGCAGTTCAATCAACTAGTGCGCGTGCTTTGTACATGGTTGATAAATGGTTTACGATTTTGCGTCAGGAGCTTAATGAAACTGTGGCATCACTACCTTCGTGGTCCAGAAACCTGACAGATTCGCTATCTTATGAGATCTCATCTGCGTTGACAGTTAGCGAAGGAGCGACTTCAGATGGTAATCACATGCTAGCAGTCTTTTATCGATTAATAAACACCCTGCTACTTGTGAGACTGGTCAAGCGAGAGACCACCGGTGCATTGTTCAGCTCAAAAATGCTGTTCAACATTAATAAAGCGCTCGCAGCATTAGTGGAGTGTGTCCGCGAACGAGACAAGACCACGTAAGTAGTTTCATCTCGTTAGATTTGCGAAAATAATCATCCACTTACAATGGCTTGTTTTGTATGTCGTTATGCGGAATAGGGTGGAGCTCATTATTGATACTGTTCGGCAAAAACTAAGTGTCGAACGAGTCCAAACAGCATTTCGAAAGTATTTACAACGTGATGAAGGCACACCGCTGGCAATGCGGCCACTTTTGCATCGACACCACGGCAGTAGGTATCCCAACTTTAAAGAGCGAAGAGCATTGCGTCCGTTCCGTTGGTTTCAACATGCAGTATCGGCAATTTTACGAGAATCCATCAAGTCACATCGCATCCCACCGTTGCTTGTCGAGCTTAGCGGTGTCAGTAGTGTGTTTCACACGCATCAACAACAGTATACTTCATGCACATTAAATGGCGGCGCGGGGCCAGCGCCGAAACCAATCATCATGGAAGTGATTTACGACTTTTTTTTCGAGAGTTTTGGGTCGCGTTGGGAAGCAGAGAAGCTCATCCATGACATGTTTGTGAACTGTCGCTCTTTCGTGAGAGTACACCCGCTGGCAAGGCTTTGGGGTTACTTGTGTTCCATGAGCAACACTTCCCCTGAAGATGCAATCATGGGACAAAATGAGGCGCTAGCTTTTCTCCATTGCATTTTTCGATGTGGTTTACACGACTTTCATCTCATTAACCCACCAGCTACCTTTGGCTTCGAGCAAGATCAAGATAGTGATGAATGTGTCCAAGATCAAATTCCAACTGCAGTGGCACAGACAATTCTACTTACAGCATTTTCAAGGCTTGGTGATGATCAGAAAGAACGACTAAAAATACGCTTGGACGAGGCAGCTACTATTACTCCATCCATCGATGATGCAGAGATATCGTCTGGGATCAATAATTCGGCTCCAACAATGGACGTGGATGCGTTTCTTGTCGTTGCTCTGCAAGAATGGAGGCGATATATTTCCACTCGCATGAATGAGGTCCGAATTGCCTGTTGCGCTCTTGAAGACGAAATGTTGCGACTCGAGCACTTGGATCATCTAGATGCAGTAGCGTCAGTGTTGCAAAAGGCTGGTATTACGAGTTGCAGTGAAGAGGTATGTATTGTCTATCGTCGACTATGCGCAACAGAACGGGTTCTATCAGAGAAACAGCCGCAAGAGACTCAGGAGCGCATGAGCGATCGCATGGCAGCTGCATGCTTTCCATTGCTCGCGAAAGAGACGCTGACGGCGCTTTTGAGCCTTGAACGTGCCGCCACAGAGTCATTTAATATTGTGTCCAATCCATTTCAAAGCTATGAGTTCCTCTTGAGCTCCTGGAGCGGTTATGAAAATTCTTGCTATCTGTTATTGGAAGAACTGCGACGAATTGGAAAGAACAACGACATCCGGCTTGATTCACTTGCGCGGCGATCTGCCATACCATCTAGTGGTACGGAAGATCGTGACATGCTGCACTCAAGTTCTTCGTCATCGGTAAATGCATTGTCGAGCCAGGATGTGGTTCAATTGGAAGCTGTGTACTTGTTTTTTCTAGAACGGCTGAAGCGAATTTCCGAGCAATTCCAGCAAGATCAGGTGCTTTTTAGCAACAGCAACCGTCCGAGGCACCGAAGCAATAGTGTCGTTGCGAAAGACGATGGTACGTTGATGATCGTAGACGGGTTGCATGCCCGCATGGTTCTGGTGAACGAGACATGGACGAACTTTCGCCAGGTGCTAGCCGGCTTCAGCAAACTTCGTGCGCTTGCAGCTCTTGGTAATGGTCCGTTACCAGATGACTGGGATCCGCCTGTGAACAGGACTGGTCTTTAGATGGAAAAGTAACAACTCGTGTCGTCTAATGAGTCGTTCGTGATAACACTGAAGAATATTTTCAACGACAGTGATCAAGACAAATCTCATCAACACAAAAATGTGGCATCTTGATAGAGAAGAAGAGCTGAGACACGACGGAAAGAATAACTGGTACAATGTGACTATTGATATATATCATTGTCACATCCAACAAGCTTGTGCAGTCATCTTACCACCAATACAGCATCATACGCTGTCAGCTCTGCGTCTGTGATGAAGATGGCATCAGCACATGTTTGCACATACATTCATTCCACATGCGGAGTGAATGCCGTCACTCCACGGTCACTATTAGCACTTACTGGTCAATATGGTCACTATTTTTAGGCCGAACGACGAGGACAGAGCTGCCCAACAAATAAACACGTGAAGTGAAGCACGAAGGAGAGAACATTAATCGTTGTCATCATGGTCATGCCGACGCTGCCAATGTTTAAAGTTGGTGGACTGGTGCTGCGCACGCTCACCAAGCCGCTTGCCAAAGGTGTGAAAACCCGTGCTAAGATCTACCCGCGTTTGAATGCGGTCTGCCATTCGCTTGGGCAGCTGCAGCACCGCATGAGCATGCGCATTCACATGGGCTATCGCGGTATTTCCAATTACACCATCAAGAATATCCCGGCGGACCAAGCGGTCGATAATGGCGCCGATCTGATTGGTGAAGCGCTAATTTTCTCCGTGGCACTGGGTGTGGCATCCTACGAATACGCGCGTAGTACCGCCAAGTCAAAGGAAACGGAACGAAAGAATGCAGAACTCAAGGCACAGGCTGAAAAGGTAAGACAACACAGATATTAAGGAAGAGAGAGCGAGTGCTGTGAAGATAATGATGGTGTTGCTAATATTCTGTGTGTGCGCATATGGATTTAATAGGAATTGGAAGAACGGTTTGAGCATTTGGAGATGAAGGTGATCTGGCTGGAGACGAAGTTGGCGGAAATGGGGCACATTCTCGAGCAGGACATTGAGCATCGCCTCGTCACAGAAGCACGCAAACGGCCAAGTGATTTGGATAGCAACGCATCTCCAGTTTCAGTACAATCAGAACAGCAATCACAGCGTCAACAGCAACCTCCACAACGTCGACGCCAGACGCAGAACGTACACGTGGGCGTCACTATCGATGACGAGGTAGTGGCTTCTGCATCCATATCCTCCAAGGATTTATGGAGAATGACGTATGAGTCTGTTGCTGCACTCTTCAAATAGAAAAAGCCGGTGGTATATCACGAAATTAAGTAAATAATAGAGCCAAGGACGAAGAAAATGTTTAGCAGATTGTCTGTCTATTATATGTTTAGCAGCCCCATAGCCGTTTTCACGTCCTTCATGGTGACCGCAGCCAGTTCCGAAGCTTTATTGGCGCCTTCACGCAGCACCTGGTCAATGTAGATGCTGTCAGCTTCGTACTGACGAATGCGTTCACCGATAGGGCAAATTTTAGCGATCACAGCGTCGGCGACGCTTTGTTTAAACGCGCCAGTTTGAGAATTCGCATATTGCTGCGCGAGTTCGTCCACAGTTTGGTCCGTGACTGCTTCAAAGATACTCAAAAGATTGGCAATCCCCGGACGCTGCGCTTTGTCGTACGTGATGCCACTGATATTGTCGGTCTGTGCCTTCATGATTTTCTTGCGAATGCCGTCAGGTGAATCGGTCAATTCAATACGACTCATCGCTGAAACATCGCTCTTGCTCATCTTCTTCGTTGGATCCCGCAAACTCATAATACGAGAAAGTTCCTTTTGCTCCTCCATGATCGGAAAAGGTTTCGGGAACACCGTGCGCTGAAATCGGTCGTTAAAGGTCGTCGCAATCATGCGCGCCAGTTCCAGATGCTGCTTTTGATCGTCTCCAACCGGTACATGCGTTGCACGGTAAATGAGGATGTCGGCAGCCATGAGCACTGGATACGCGAGCAGCCCCAAACCACTTTCCATTTTCTGTGCTTGTGCTTTCTGCTTGTACTGCGTCATGCGATTGAGCCACCCAAGCGGCGTGATGCAGCCCAAGTACCATGTCAATTCTGTGTGATACGTCACATCCGACTGTTTAAAAAGAATGTTCTTCGTTGGATCCAGCCCTGCACCGAGCAGTGACGCAACCATCGCGCGGGTCCGGGTCCCGAGTTGGGAAGCATCAAAGGGAACAGTCAAGGCATGGAGATCCACGACTGCATAGAGCCGTTGCAGGTTATTCGTGTGTTGGTCTCTTGCTTCTTCTTGAATGGCGACCCATTTCGAGATTGCACCGCAGTAATTGCCCAAGTGAGGCACGCCAGTGGGCTGAATTCCGGATAAGACCCGCGGTTCCCATACGGAAGAAGTTGGAGATCCGGTATCAGCACCGTGAGCTCCAACTGCTGCACGCGCCACAGCACCAGCTGCAGTAGACGATGTCCATCTGGTGCTAGCTGGTGCGACTGGCGTGCGTTGCTGAGATAACTGCCGTCTGCAGCAGCAACGAAGCCGTTGCACGTTCATCATCATCCGCTGATGTGTGAGATGCCCAACCCTTTGATGGCTGGAAACTTTGACACGCAATAATTATTGGTGGGTGGAATATAAGGAAAAAAATATGGCTGGAGGTTTTGGTGAAACAAGTTTAGCAGTATGTAAACATACCGGTACATACCGGTATTTGACAAAGTTGAATTGTTGACGACACCCGCGACAATGGTGGTGCCAACAAAAGTGGTTGGGGGTATCCATGGATCGCCAGCGGAACGTTCTTTTGAACGAGGCGAGATGTATGCGTACTTAAGCGATAGGGAGGCTGATCGTTTCTGTTTTTGTATTGGGTGCGTTTGGTTTTTGTGGTGATGGCGTACTTAATGCGTCAGCCGTGATTTTTGCGAAATTCTTCGTGTGATTGTGTTTGAAGCTTTAATAAACATACAAAGAATATAAACAATGTAGTTGCCCCAATGGTTGACGACATGCACTCGCGCATGAACACACATTCATTTTTCATCCCCTTACTCGAACGTCTCAAGTCGACCACTTATTAGTCGTCCGCACAGAACAGAATAAGCAGCGCGACATGCTGTACCCTGGTCAAGAGGAGGAACATCCAGTCCCACTCTTGTATACCTTGCAGTTCAATCCTCTCTGTGCAGTAAACTCGATAATGAATCAGTACATCCAGTGCTTCAATATCATTTTTGAACTCCACCTGTTTTTTCACTGATGAATGTATACGTACTATGGTATAATAGACCTTAAACGTATGCTTCATTAAACCCACCAAACACAAGTTAAAAATCAACCAGGTGCCTATCTGGAAGGCGATTTGGTTTATATATATGAAGTGACGTGGTGGCGCCAGTACATCCGCGCGGTTTCTTTCACGTCGACCAGCGTTGGCGTCAGCCACAGCAAAAAACAAAAATAAACCCACGTATAGTAAATCCAAGTCAACACCCATTGCGGTTGGGGCCGTGTGTACAAAAAAGAAACTGGCTCTGGAGAGATCGTGTGCATGGATCGTTTTTGGGAGCTGCTGTTGGTGGCGCCTGTCTGACTATCTGGCGTCGTGTGATCGTGCCGTGGATAGGTGTTGAGAAAAGAGTGGTGGCTGACACAGCAGCGAAGGATCGGACGATATGCGATATATCGACCACTCCTCATTTGAAAAGATGCCGAAGTCCCCACAAGCCGCTTCCGAAACTTCCGCCCCCAGTTTGACGTCGCCCGTGCCGATCGACGGCGTACTGCCTTCGTATCATGAAGAAAACCATGCCGCTATGAAGAAGACTTGGCAGACCAACCTTGAGATTGATTTGCTCAAGTCCGCATGGATTCGCAAAGATCGCGAACACGGTGCACATGTGGCCCCAATGAGTGCAGCCAAGTGAACTGCAGTCCGTTGAAAAGCCAACCAGCGGTTTGCCCAACAGAGTCGCTGGAACGAGATGAAGAATGATTTAAGCGTGTGATGAATGTGTGTGTGAGCTGGAAATGTGAATGCGTTTGATGTGAAGTGTAACAATCCAGCATCGACCACGACACAATTTCTTCTAGAACAAGCACGAAAACCTCGTTCTCAAAGACACTCCATCGATGTTTTTTCCCCAAGCACTCAACCGAAACGCAACGGAATGAAAAAGCTCTCCAAAACTTAAGAAAGTAAAAGATGCATATGTACACTAAGTGTGTGGGGTGCCGACCACTCATAGAAGAACAAACGGATTTTTGCGATAGATATTTATTCCGACGTCACAATATATTTACCAACATACCTCACGAACAATCTACTCAAGTGCTTATCTCCATTTGCTTTTTGATCCACACTATCATGCTTTGCTATATTTGTTTTTTCTTCTGCTCACCGCTAAATTTGCTGTAGTGCAGGTAGAAAGCGTGTCGTTTGGGTTGTCTGAGCAACCCAGCGGACCAGCTAAATCCACACATGCGTGACAAAAAAATCAAGTTAAGACAAAATGACAAGGCAAATTGTGTTGATTTAGTGGATGAATTGGCACTTCCCTAAAGTAGAAACAACCCATGATGGAGCAGTTCCTTTGAGTGCATATCTACAGATGAGCCAGATTACTGCCGCACTAGAATGGAGGAAAAGCCAACAGTACATCCACGTGATGTGTGTGTTACGACTTCATTGTCTATTTCCATACACCGCAATGGTGCTTCATCTCATCACGACTGTATGTGAGCACTTCCACTCCATGCTGTCGCCCCCAAGTAAAGTAACTTTCTGTGTCCATGGACCCTTGCGCCATCCAGAGAAAAAGATTCAATGTGGGTGACGGGATATGTGGCTGAACACAAACAGTAGCTGCGAAGTCGTTTTGGATTTTGTTGGGGAGACACCAGCACCCATACAGTCAGCCCCCCCCAACTGCTTGGTCTGTCTGCCATCCACGAAAAAAGTAAAAGGAGCGTTGATTAAGTAGCTATCATTTCCCAATTGTCAGACAGGACTCGCTCCCAAAAAAAGCAGTCACAGTGGAAGGACAAAGGTGCTTTTTCAGCGACGACGGCTCGTCTGCTTGGAAAAAGATAAGAAACTGCAGTGGATCGTCTGCATACGGATGCTGCGCATGCGTAGACAGTTTTCGCCACAGAGAGACATGGCTAAATGCCACCTTACATGTATTTAGCCATGTCTCTCTGTGACGAATACTATCTAACCTGGATCGAAAAATCGATTTGCTTTCTACACACCATTGTGAAGCAATGCATGTCTCTTTCCAACAAAATGTGTGCACGCATGAGTACGTTGTAACGAAATCAGAGGAAAGTGGGGGGTACGCACACACTTCGACCTGCTGCGACGCCACCTTTCGCAAGTGCACTATCGCCCTTTAACTGGTTAACCAACCATAAAGGGACCGCAGCTAGTAAGTGCGTGCGATTGAATAGGGGAAAAACATCTCTAAATCTTTTAAATGAACTTTTGTCATATTAATATGCATCTGTGGCGCAATCATCGTTAACTTAACCGTTTTTTCTCGAAGCTGTGCAAGAATGACTGCTGTTACGGAAAGTAGGCTACCGTACGATCGCATTCAATTGCCAAGCATTTGTGGGTTGTGGTTCCAGTCCGCCCCCTCCCCATACTTCAATATTGCTGACTCCTTTTATCACGTGCACACGATATTTATATCGTTTTCCTCCATAAAACGAGCAATAGTTACTCCAACACCCACATCTTGAAAAGGGGAAAGCACTATACTGTAGTATCAGCACCAAGCAATGCATCTTTGCAGATGGCTCAAGTAACTTCACCGATTAAGTTCGTATATTCTCACATCATCAACCATCTGGTAAGTTCGTATTATACTTAGCGGAGGACACGCCAGTTGTCATCAATGAACAAGGTTACTGATATGGAGTGCATCACTCCTTTCCTATTAAGTGCGAACGCACATTTATACAGTTTCCAAACCGTACTTTACTGCATTCGTACTTAATCGTGATTGCTTGCTTTCTCCGACGGCGACACTAATCCCAATGTGAATCAAGCATAAAGGTCCACATACACCACACACACACACACACACACACCTCCAAGCGCTCTTGGGTGGTCGTGAAGTGAGATAGAGAGATCTATTTCTCAATATGACGGATGCATCACCACATGGAACAGCAGTCRTGGACTCTCAGATCGAAAATTTACGCGTTTCGCCTGGTCGTACTTCCCCATCTCCTTCAGACGGAATGCATCAAGTAAAACAAGAAGATCATCGTGAACCTACAAAAACTACTAAACCCACCGCACCGATGCTCTTTATCTGTCCATTCCCTGGATGTGGGAAGGAATTCCAACTAAAGGGCAATTGGAAACGCCACCAGAGTATCCACAAGGGGGAAAAGAAGTTTATGTGTCAGTTCTGTGGCAAAGCGTTCTTGCGCAAGGCTGACATGGAGGTTCACTGCCGCGTGCATACGGGTGAGAAACCGTACAAGTGCAAGTACAACTGCATGTTGATGGTCAATGTACATCGGAATAATGACAACAATTTTGGTTTTGCTCTTTAGCACAAAAGCTGTGGTCGGTGTTGCGCTTTTCATCAATCGCAACCTCCACGTTTACAGCTTTAGTGCCGGTTACAAAAAGATAAAATTTGCAACGAAACTATTTCCTCTGGCATCGTATATCGGATACCGCTACAGCGTCCTTCGCATTTTGATGCTTCACCAACGTCGCTTTCAGCAAAAGAAAAACTTCACATGCGTTTGTCAACGGGTTATTTTTAAGATTCAGATGACCACCGACAATATGAACTGACACGGATTGCTGTCTAGCGTTTCAGTGCCAGCGGTTCTCTTCGCTCTCTTTGATCTTTCTTCCATGCATCAGTCGACCCGAATTCATTCATGCATGCATCGCTACTGCTAATTTTGGCTCATATTCTACAGAGTAAAGTTCAACTCATCAAGTAAGAGTGTTGGTCATAATGATAAACCCTGGATAGCCTTGATTTTCTAATCCTAAAAAAGGGTTTTTTAGAGTAAATCAGTGTTTGTAAATCAAGGGTGAGGGAGAGACGAGAAAAAAGAAATGAGTGACAATCATTCCGCCAATCAGCCAGAACTCAGGAATTCCATTTGAAGTATTGTACTATCAATCCACCACGAACGCTGAGATCCAACAGAAGAAGGAGGAAGGAGGGAGACAATCTCCTTCATCGCCTTAATGATGAAAAGATCCCCCATCCAGACACTGGTTTTATTACTGAATGTATATGCTCTCCTCTCTTCTGTGACGGCCACACCCGTGCTCAAGATCCCATTGCGCGTCGAGCAAAAGCTGAAATCCACGACTGAGCTGCTCGCATGGCATCGTCCTAAGCATGCGATCGATGAAACAGAAGGTCCACCGAAGATGCTGACTGTGGATGATGTGGTTGGTGAAGCGTTCGCTACTGCGAGGTACCACATGATCAACTTTCACGACGCCAAGGACCTGGAGGCAGCGGGCTATGTGGCGCTCGAGAATTTTATGGAATTCCAGTTTTACGGACCGATCACGATCGGTACGCCACCGCAGGGGGTGTTGGTGTGTTTCGACACGGGTTCATCAGATCTATGGGTACCGGGTGGTAAATGCAGCGAATGTGCCGGAGTCCAACGGTTCAACCACTCGACGTCGACCACGTTCGAGTCGACACCACATAATACGTTTTCGGTGCAATACGGTAGCGGAAAAGTCAGTGGCAAGTTTGGTGATGATGTCGTTAGAATTGGTGAGTTTGATGTGAAGGGCGCTACTATCGGGGTTGCCAATTTCGAAGAAGAATCGATGACCAAAATGAAAGCAGATGGGTTGTTGGGACTGGCGTTTGATGGATTGTCGACGTTCTCGCACCCTCCATTGTTCATGCTATTGTTGGAGCAATTCCCAGATCTAGAGCCAGTGTTTGCGTTCTACCTGAGTCCGGAACCAAATTCCGCAGGCTCACAATTGCATCTCGGTGGGTACGACACTGAGTATATGAAGCAAACCGGCGCCGTGTGGCAGAAAACCGATGTGTTGTCACAATTTGGTTTGTGGACGTTTTGGCGGATTGAGTTACATAGCGTTATGATAGGCAATCAGAATCCGAACGTCTGTCAGCATGGCTGCGTCGCCTTTGTAGATTCGGGCACGTCACTGCTTGCGATCCCAGGAAATCTCTACCTCGATTTCCTATATGAAGTGACTAACTATGCGCAGGCAAGAGGCTGCTACTGTGGGTTTGTGCAATATGGCTTTCAGTGCTTTTTATGTGCACCCAAGGACTTTCCACCCATGCGGTTTGGTGTTGGTGGCAAGCATTTCTATATCTTGGATGGCGACGATTACACGTTGTGCGTGGGTTTGACATGTATTGTGCTAGTCCAGCCGAGTAGTCAAGACATGTGGGTGCTCGGTGACGTGTTCATGAAGAAATTTTACTCACTCTATGATGTCAAGAACAAACAAGTCGGCTTTGCCTGCCCAAAAAGCTCGACTTCCTGTGGCGAAGATTTAGGCGTTGACGAAGATAGTGGTGCAGTCGGCGGGTACACCCCGGGAATCGAGAGCACGCCGTTCTTTGCCAATAGCTTTAATCTCTCGGACATGGATACGCACTCGGTGGTCATTTTGTTCTTGGGAGGCATGTCGATCATTGGGTCAGCGTTTGTCGCGATCTCGTTGTGGCAGTTCCCAGTGTTACGCGAAAAGCGTGGACTGAACTTGCTTTATTGGCTGTCGATATCCAATTTCATCTACAACCTCTCGATTTGGATATCGGCACTGGCACGATCGTATCAGACTATCACGTTCTGCGCTATTTTGATGGGTGTGCAGCAATTTGCTGGGATTGCAATCCTTTCATTAAGTGCAGGAATGGCGATGGAGCTGATCCGTGCACTACGTGGGCGCCGAACCAGCTCAGAAGATTACACTAAAGTTTACCACGTGCTCACATGGGGTGTGGCTACTTTTTCTGGGATCTTTGCGGTGCTGACGGGTGTAATTGGTTTCTTACCAGATCTTCTCGGCCCGTGCCGCGCATGCTTTGCAGGCCACAGTCCGGAATGGGCGCGAATGTTCCTTTTCTACTTCCCAGCATCCCTGACGTTGTTCGTGTCGCTCACAGCTATTCACCTCTCGAAGAAAAGACATCTGGAATATTCCATGCGATCACAAACCGAAAGTGATCGTCGCAACACGCGGCATCTGACCGCCTGTACAATTGTGACACTAATCACGTTCCTTGTGCCGACGTTCTTGGGGTTTTTGATGGAGTTTGGGGTGTTTTCGTATGCGTCATTCTGGTTGTATTTGAATGAGGGTTGTTTCTATTCGCAAGGATTGCTTAACGGTTTGGTATGGGCGTTTAGTGAGTCGTTCCGTAGTGCGTATCACAATCGTGCGCATGCCACTACGTCAGAAGAAGGTGGTCATTTGCTGGGGAGAGCATAAAGAAATCAGTAGCAACCAAGCATAGAGTTTCTTTTCCGATGGACAAGAAGCTGTAGCTGCAATAGCCACACGAGCGAGTAGAACTAACACAGATCGATGTTAGATTTAATTTGGAACTGCACCATAAGTTTGCTAGACGAGTCTACGTTTATACTTAGCTACTCGAACAAAGTTTGCGTTCTCCACCCAACAGTCCAATCACTTCCAGCAATACATTCTAACCCGCTTAATCATTGTTCAATGACCCAATGGCGCCATAGAAGTCCCAAAAATCATCGTCCAGGAGTTCAATGTTGTCCGCATCCTCGAGAAAACCAGCGTACTGGCAAAATAGATTATCTTCGACGACGTAATCTATATGATCAATGTGCCGCACAGCCAAATGGCCACAGCCAGGACGATGCGAAGCATCTTTCTCCATCGCACATTTTGCGGTTGCGTTGTCGATGCTGATACTTTTCACACTGTCCTGACAGACCAAGTGGTTCTTCACGACGTAATCGCGGTGGTTTCCATGCTGGATTGACAAGTGACCGCAGGAACGATTGTGCTTCGAATAATCATTAAGCAGCTTTGGGACATCCACAGTACTCAACGAAGAGCCGTCTCCAACCACGCAGGAACGAATAGAAAGATCGTTCGACGACATGACTGGTGGCTGTGGTACAACACCACTAGCACATGCAGATTCATCAGTGTTGAGTTTATCGCGTGAGGAGACCTGTTGTATCGCCTCAGTAACTTCTCCAACCAGCAAAGGTTCCAACGGTGTGCTAGATTGCTGGTCATTCCCGAGGCAGTAGCTCTCAGTGAGGCAAGTGTCCAGTGGTCGTTTGATATCGATTGGTTCCTGGGCCGACAGGAAATCATCGAGTGAATCTACTGTTGTAAACATCTCAAAGCACGCAGGTGGCGAATGCCCATGATCTTCAGTGCACACCAAGTTGTACTGCACAGGTGCATTCACGGTTGGGGTTCCAATTCGTATAGGCTTGCTCTCAGTCAATAAAGAGCTACATATCGCTTCCGCTCTATTCATTATGGAGTCGGATTTGTTCTCCGATTCCCAGGCAGCGCACTGATTACAATCGTCCGGGCAACACGAAGAAGCCGAAGACGATAATGGAGACGACGCTGGTAAGGACGGCAGCTTCCGTTTCTTTTTGTGGCAACTACTAGATGATTCATTGTCATGCAGGCGTTGATGTTTGTTTAAATCGAATTTACGCGCAAAACTACGTCCGCATCCTGGAAACGGACATGTAAACGGCTTTGATCCACTGGCAAGATGCAACATACAAAGATGAGAATATGAATGTGTTTAAATACGCAACAAGGCAAGTATATAGCAGCACACGTACATATGCGTGCGCTCGTGGCTGAGCAAATCGGACCGTCGTGCAAAGCATTTATCGCAGTTGTCGTACTTGCACTTGTACGGTTTCTCACCCGTATGCACGCGGCAGTGAACCTCCATGTCAGCCTTGCGCAAGAACGCTTTGCCACAGAACTGACACATAAACTTCTTTTCCCCCTTGTGGATACTCTGGTGGCGTTTCCAATTGCCCTTTAGTTGGAATTCCTTCCCACATCCAGGGAATGGACAGATAAAGAGCATCGGTGCGGTGGGTTTAGTAGTTTTTGTAGGTTCACGATGATCTTCTTGTTTTACTTGATGCATTCCGTCTGAAGGAGATGGGGAAGTACGACCAGGCGAAACGCGTAAATTTTCGATCTGAGAGTCCAYGACTGCTGTTCCATGTGGTGATGCATCCGTCATATTGAGAAATAGATCTCTCTATCTCACTTCACGACCACCCAAGAGCGCTTGGAGGTGTGTGTGTGTGTGTGTGTGTGGTGTATGTGGACCTTTATGCTTGATTCACATTGGGATTAGTGTCGCCGTCGGAGAAAGCAAGCAATCACGATTAAGTACGAATGCAGTAAAGTACGATTGCGGCAGTGCTGATTTCCAGCACTAAAAGCGGTTCTTTGGCTGTTTTTTCCAAAATGAGAAGCAAGGCTATCAGTGTTGCAGTAGTGATCAACACCCTTGCTGGATGAATTGAACTTTGTTTAAGTGGAAGTCGCGAACATTCTACAAAATACAGACAGAAAAGAGAAAGAAGGACGAAATTGGCCATTGCGATGCGTGAAAGAATGCATTCTGCATCGAATGATGCATTGAAGAAAGGAAAAATGAAGAAGAAAAGCGGTGGTATGGTAGGCTAAGCATCTACTGGTGTTGGTCCTCGGAACGCTGATGCACTCAGCCGGTGGTGATTCAGTTCTGGCAACCAGCTATAGTAAGAAGAAGAAGAAATGAAGCTGTTGAAAATGAAGATGAGGAAGCATTGCTCATAAAAGATTCCGGAATGGTACTCGTCATATTGTACCTTATGCAGGGGTTTCGAAGCTGATTATCCCCCTTTGAAACGGTGCTACTTGGATCTAAAAATAGAGGGTACGAACGATTAAATTTGTACCACCGACCATTGCTGTGTAGTAAGATTATGATCAGTGCGGCAGTTGGCGTGTACTTTGACCATCGACATCGTAAAGTTGATGCTTAGCATACAAGTTTTCCAAGTCACCAAGAATGGTACACAGAGTTTCCGCGATTATTAGCTTTGGCGAATCCTTTCGTCGACTAGATAAACTCTCAGCTTCTACATCAAAAACAGGCCATACGCTGCCGTTCACTGCCTTGGATTTTCGTCGTGCATTGGATCCAGAATCCACATTTTTGAAGACGTGGCATCAAGTGCTGCTTGCAGGAGTGATCTATGACTTGTTCGTCATTCCGTTCGTGTGTACATTTAAATCAGATATGAGTTTCAGCCAAATCCTCGAAGTTCGGCTGTTTTACGCGTGGGAAGTACTGTTTTGCCTCGATATATACGTCAAGTTAAATACCGGCTTTTATGAAGACGGCAACGTGCATCGCGATCTTCACAATGCTCGTATAAAGTACCTCAAGTCATATGAATTTGTTGTGGATGTTATCACATTGCTGCCCCTGGCGTTAATCATCCCACTCGACTTGCACAACTGTACATCCAAGATTGTACTTGAGACTCCCAAGGTCCTACGGATAATGCGAATACCCAAATACCTCACCGCACTCGACGCGATGTACGCCAAGCATTTCGAGTTGCTCAGGTTGTTCAAAGTTTTGGTAGGAATCGTCCTTTTATCGCATCTAATTGCATGCGTCCGTTTTTCTTTTGGCTACAACGTCCATCACGACAATGAATGGCTACCTGAGCTTCCTGAAATGGAAGAAGAGGGATTAGAGGGACATCATAGAATCCATCCTGTACGGACGCAATACCTGATGTCTTTGTTTTGGGCATTTGGTATACTCACAGGATTGTTTGAGGGTGAGCTCCCTCATAAAATTAGTGAGTTTATCTTTACGATTGCTGTGGCAATATGTGGATTTGGTATGTTCACGTACCTCTGTGGTACGCTTTTTATGCTTTCGAAATGTGAAAGTGGCCAGACTGAAGCGGCAACAGCAAGAATCAACCAGCTCAAGCATATTTTGACATTCCACCGCGTACCGGATCACCTCCAAATTCGCATTGTCGAGTACTTACTGGTATTTTTATATTGCTTCCATATCTTTCGACTGTGATGAAAATGGTTGCTACTTCACTACTAACTTTGTTGTATTTAGCGGTTTTATACTGATGTAGACTCGAGTGATCGAGACGTCATGAAGCTGCTATGCCCATCCATTAGCAACGATATTCAAGTGGAGCTGATGATGAGTATCATGGGAAACGTGCCTGTATTTGCCAACTGTAGTGAGAAATTTCTCTTCGCACTAACGAGCTTACTAGAGCGAATGTCTTTTCCAGCGCAATGCACTCTATTCCAAGTCGGTGAATATGGCGATGCCATGTATATAATACACTCGGGAGTGCTCGACGTGATTTTGAACAACAAAAAAGTCCGCGAGCTACGGAAAACGGATTTTGTGGGGGAACTGTCACTCTTCTCTGATCATCCTCGATCAGCCACAGTTGTCACTGTCACATATTGTGTGCTATACAAGCTATCTCGTTTCCACACTGAAAAAGTACTGGAAGGATACCCAGCCTTAGTCCCTGGTATCCGGAAGTTGGTAGCCAACGTGATTGAGATAACTCAACAGCATGATAAAGGCGAACCAAAGACGCCTTTGACTAACGTTACAGCTGACACCGCGAAGATTGGACGTCGAAGCTCCTTTTTGCGAACAACTCCCCACGGGTTCACGGATGTTGCAAAGAAGAAAGGAAGCACTGTGGCACCAATGCTAGTAAACTCGCTGACGACTGATAATCAAATGATAGGTGCACATCATGAGCACCAGCAACAACAACACAAGCAACCCGCACCTCAACTTCGACGATTGCTAACAGTGAGAAAACACCACAATTCCGATGCAGTTCGAGCATTCTACGACGGCTATACGAGACCCAATGAGCCTACCAATGCAACAAATCGATGGTGGAGACGCCTATTACTGAGCGAATGTATAGATTCTAATACTTATCGGAGGCTATGGTGGGTGGTAGGGCTGGAGACAATCATGCTCATCAACTTCATCGCTGTCCCACTCCAACTTGTGTTTCCAGTGTTTGGAGAGGTCCCATGGTACATTTACGTGCTTTATTTTTTGGCCGATTTCTACCTTTGGATCGACTTGTACGTAAACTTCAATCTATCATATGTTCACGAGTCAGAAACAATACGAGACCCAGCCAAGAGCGCGCAGCGATATCTTCGGGGTTGTTTTTTTATCGACTTGATTTGTATTTTCCCGTATCATATCTTCGCTCCAACGGCTGAAGTTGCCGTAACGCGAATTCCGCGACTCATCAGGTGACAATGTTGTCATTTGCATTATATATTTGAGCCACATTTCCATATTCATCGTAACTTTTTTTGTAATTAGAATTTGGCGATCAAAAGGCCATTTCCATGAAATCGACAAAATCCACCATCTCCGCAGCAAGCAATTACTGCTGTTTAGCGGATGCTTACTATTCTTGTTGATTCACATCGTGACATGCCTGCATTTTAGCATCACGTACATTGAAGGGTTCAGTACGAAAGAAGATGCGTGGATCCCGGTACAAGATTTGATCATGCGTCCTATTAAGAATGATGATTTCTATGTTGATTATCAAAACATTACATATGCAGCCGGTGATCCTCATGTGCTCACGGTCGCAAGAATGCAGTATTTCCGATCATTTTACTATGCTACCAACGTACTTACGGCACTTGGCCTCACTATCGAGCCCAGCAGTGATGTGCAATATGGAATAGCACTGATCTTCATGTTCAGCGGGTTCTTCATCACAGCTATAGTCGTCGACAATGTACAAAAGCGCTTCACTGCGTCCGCGTTTGAAGAAAAGGAATTCTTCGCTGTTCGATCAAGACTCCAGCTTTTTCTGCGTCGACAAAACGCACCATTTCTCATTCATCATCGTGTTAATTTGTTTTTGGAATACTGGTGGGCATCGCATCGTGGCGCAATGATCGAAGAGCTACTCATAGATCTTCCGTTGGGATACAAACGAGAGATTCTACGCAGTATCTGCAAACCAGCGCTTCAGACACTAGCATTGCTAGCAGGAATTCGACCGTATCTGAACGCGGTGGAAAATGCATTTGTTGATAATGCGAAATTTGTTCTATACGGCCAGGGCGAAACACTTTACTGGGAGGGAGATAATGCTCATGCATTATTTTTCTTATTGGAGGGCCATTTATCCTTGGTTGTGAAGGGAGAACAAATACGAGAGATACCTCAAGGAGGATTTTTCGGTACCCGAGCATTGAACACCAACAAAAATGGTGCAGGATATGCTGAAGATGCAATTGCAGCGAGTGGTTGCGTGGTTCTACTCTTGTCGCGCCAGAAACTAATAGCACTTCGTGAAATCTTTCCGTCTTTCGATTCAGCAATGCACAACCTTGAACAGCGTTTACTAGGTGTGAAATTGTCCAGGAAAAGAACGCTTGTTGGCACATCTTCGGGAGCATCTACGAAGTGGTTTGCTTTAAAGGGCATTCTTTACTCAAACAGCTGCTGGGACCCTGATGCAAGAGTGATACTAGTGTGGGAGACATGGCTATTCGTGGTGATGACTGTACAATGGATCCTGGTGATTACGCACATTTGCTTTGGGGTGCATCCAAGCCACGATTTTGTTGTAGACGCTGTAACGGTCGTGCTCGAGTCATTTTTCGTTATGGATCTTTTTGTTCGATCACGTCTGGGCTACCACGAATTCGGCGACAAAGTCATGGATATCAAGTTGATTCGCCGACGATACTTTCGATCAAGGCAGTTCATACTTGACCTCATGGCGTTGCTTCCATTATTCGCGATCAATTGGATACTTCCATCAAAGCGATACGAGATCCTGAATATCAACAAACTCGTACGACTGTCAAAAGTTCCCTCTCAGCTGCATGAGCTGCAACAACGATATTTGAAATTTACCACCGAACTTCGTCTTTTCAAGCTATTGTACTACACTTTCTTGCTGTCACACGTGTTTGGATGTCTCTATTTTAACTTTGCCTCCAATGCTTCACAAGTGTACACCTCTCGGACCTCTGTCCATGCTACAAATTTTGGCACCAATCATTGGCTTCTTGACGAATCCTTGGAGCATGCTTCGATGAGTCGACAGTATTTTGCAGCGCTGTTTTGGGCTTTCGCACTCATGTCTGCGTCCAATCAAGGAGAATTACCAAAGACAAGCGCTCAATGTATCTTTAGTGTCGCAACGATGATTGCCGGATTCTTTTTGTTTGCCTACGTGGTGGGAAACTTTACTGACATCATCGAGCTCGTTGACGCTGAAAATCGGAAGTTTAATGCAAATTTTGGCTCGGTGAGACATTTGCTATCGCGTTTCACGTTGTCCCAAGCAATTGAAAACAAATTGAAAAGGTTTTACTTTTTTAAACGGTTCCATTCAATCACGCAGGAGCAACTCCTGGAAAAATGCCTTCCACCATCGCTTGTGACGGACATTAGGCTTCTCAACCTGAATGCTATGATTGAGAAAGTACCCTTCCTTAGTAACATGGAAGGTTCGATCACTCGCATGCTGGTCTCACAGTTCAGTCAAGTGCTTATTCTGAGAGACGAATTTGTCTACAAATACGGCAGTGAGGGTAGTGACATGTACTTCATCTATACTGGCGTCCTGACAGTTTTGGCACCTGGAAATCAAGGAAAGCGAGCAGGTGACCACGCTATTAACGGGAATAATCGCCTATTCAACCAAGCGACACGCTCAATATCTGGTTATATTGACCAGGAACTGGTGAAACTAAGTGATATCACATCTGGAGATTTTTTTGGTGAGAATGCGTTGTTCTCGGACGTGCCACGGAACGCCTCGATTCGCGCCAAGACGTCATGCATTCTCTACTCTCTCTCTCGTCATTCGCTGGAAATGGTGTTCGAATTGTATCCGGATTGGAAGAAGCGCGTTTTGCAGACAGTCAAGGTGCAGCAGAAACAACAGCGACTGAATGTTTCAGTCAATGACACACCCAAAGAAGCATTTGTATCGCTACCCAATAGTACTCGTTCAAGAACGACACCAGACGTAGATACTCCCTCTCCTTCTATGGTTGGATACGATCAAGCTCGTGACGTTCGTGTCTTGAACCAGCAACATCTTATACCGGTTCATCGTGGCGTGCGGCGGTTTGTACCGCAATGGGTTGTTGCTCTGCGTAATGGTGTGGATGTGCAGAGTAAACTCCATGTCATTTGGCTTAAAGTGATCACTACAGCCACATTCTTCATCGCTATTGTAGTTCCTTATCGCATTGCCTTTGATCTATACGATCGATGGCATGGTATTTATATTGCACTCAATATCGGCGAAATATGCTGTGCACTACTTTTTGTCGGGGATATATGGGTAAATTGGAAGCTAAAGGAGAACGAATTATCGATGGATTTTTACGAAGAAAACCAACACCAGGCGTATAAGCGTGAACGGGTGCTCTACGACATTATTGCAGCATTGCCGCTGGAATATCTCTTTTCGAGTTTGGTCGTGTCCAGTTCCACCGCTGCTTGGCTTCGCATGACGCGATGTGTCAAGGTTTTTAATATTGTTCACTATTTGAAAGAGATTCATAGACAAAGCGTCTCGTTCGAATGGGCTCGATTAAAGAGTATCTTATCGCTTTATGGTTTGGTGATGTTTTGGTGCGCTTGCTCCTACCTGTTGTTGGCTGAATACGAAGGATATGGGGACGAATGGGATGCCTGGCTTCCTTCGAAGAAAGTCGACATTACCAACATAGAGAATCCTTCGTTAGACCTACTTCTGCTTCGATTATTCCGCGGATTATTCTTTGCGGTGACAACATTTGTGAAAAAGGGTCGAACATTTGTTCCGGAATCCACAGGAACGGATATCTTTGCCATTTGTTTGTGCTTCCTTGGACTGTTAGTGATGGCGTTAATGATTGGTGAGATTGCGAGCTTGTACATATCATATATTGGTAACGAGGTGACATTCCTCAAGAACCATATCTCGGTGGAATTGTGCCTTACACGATGGAAAGTGACTAAAGACTTGGAAACTCGTGTGCATCTATTCCTCTCCACACTTTGGTCTTCGCACAAAGGCGTAAATTACCAGGCTATCTTTGATGACCTTCCGAAAAACATTCGCCATGAAGTGTTGATGGAGATTTCCGACCTCCCACTCCAATGTTTCATCCAAACTGTTTTCCGTCCCCTAGTGCATGGTGACTCGACAAGCCTGAACTCGCTCGCCGTTGCCATAGCAGAGCGATTGCGTTTTGAATGCTACCCACGTGGAGAATCTGTAATAGTGGAGGGAACAATCCCTCGAGCCGCTTATTTTGTCATCAAGGGCTACCTAGTCAGGGCTACAAACACTACTAGACTGTCCGATGTTGACCCATTCTCCATTCGATTCAAGAAGGGAAATATCTTTGGACACCAAGGTTTGCTGGCGCACTCTGTGAGTGAATATTCAGTTCGAGCATTAAAAGCTTGTGATCTCCTTTCCTTGACCGCTGATGACCTACTGGAAGTACTCAAATCACACAATTACTTCTCCGTTGCATTGAATATTGCGAAAGAATTGCTGTACACGTTGCGAGAGAATAATAATGGGCATTTACCGCGATCACGAGACGTTTGGGGCCATAATCTGAAGAAATTGTTGCTACATCGACGCGTGGAATGGGCAATGGGCCTAGGAACGGCCACTACGCTGCCACCAGATCCATCATCACTTCCTGTTGGGCCATTGACGCCTGCATTAAATACTACTACCACTTCGCAATTGGGTGCGTCACAGTTAAAGGGTGTGACGTTGTGGACGTATGTACTTGCTGGAGTTGTCGATATGGACACACCAACCGCATGTCTAGAGATGTTCGAGCACTTTTTGGAGCTAATTGTGCCCCATGGGTTCATGTTAGACCGAACCAGTTCCAGAGTCCTGAGCGCGAAAAATGAAAGTAAAATTGCTGCAAATAAACCGAAACGCCTGCGTAAACTCGTGTTGCGGGTCGGTGGTGATCCTGGAAAAATCAAAGGAGTTGCAGAAAAGTTTTCAAATGGGATTTCCACGCTAATGGATGAGTTTGATGAACCAAGAAGTGTGAAAATCATGCGATTAAATTGATACCAAGTGCTTCTGTCTCCACACGTGCTGCTTTGGGCCAGCTTATTGTAGACATTGGGGCAACACTAATAGCAACAAATGCAAATTCAATTCACGTGAACAGAAAACTGACGATTTAATTGAGCGATAGTGGTGGCTGCTACGAGATATACAGGACAATGATATCTACCCGGCGAAGCTACAGCCTATCGAAGAACAATAACGGACTTAATATCCTTCATCGAAGCATGTGGCACCAAATCTCGGCGCAAGGTCGCTAGTGATGAGGTTGTTGAGCAGCGACTTGGCGACGGTATTGAGAATGCTGATCAGCGCAGTATAGATGTCACCCTTCTTGTTGATTTCTTCAACGGAGAAGTCCAAGAGGGACTTGATGATCTGCGTGATAAAGGCGCTAGATTCGTGGAAGCTGAAGGAGAGTTCTGAGATCGAGTTGAATGCCAAGCTGAGTGACTCTACATCGGCGTCAACGATACGCAAGAGAATGCGATCCAAGATTGCCTCCAACTGACCAGTCACAGCTGCAATCAGAATTTGACTCACAGTGAGCGCTTTGCAGACGGTCGAGCTAGCACCAGCAGGGCAGGCGAGCATGTCGACAAGAACGTTCGCAACAACTGTCGGTTGGTCAACTGCGATGGCGACATCAACTGACACACTGGTAGGACCGCACCTGGTTGGGTTTAAGATATCAGTCCAGCAGATCTGCCACCATTGGTGGTTGAGTTGTTGGATGGATAGAGTCAACGTGGCGGTAGCCGCGATAGTACCTGAAAAGTCTGCTCCAAGATCGAGGGTGTTAGCACTCGTCACATTGAGATGGCGAGGGACAACGGTGGAGATGCCAGTGACCGTCAACGAGTCAATGACTGGCGTCAACTCAAAGTCCAGACCGAGTAGGGAGAAATCCAACGTCGTGATGGTCTCATTCGTTAGCACCAAAGGATCTAGGTCCGTCAAGAACGTCGTTAGTAGGCCGGAACTCACAGCCAGATCGATGACGGCATTAAGCGAGGTGAAATCCGTCGCCTTGGCGGTAAAGTTGACAGCCGTGCAAGTGGATACATCTCCGGCCTGGACACCAAAGGCCGTGGCGACGAGCGCCGCGGCAGTAAAAAAGAATTTAGCCATCGTTTTGGTTCCTGTCGATGATATTCTCCGAAGCTCACACGTGTGATTGGCGAAGCAAATTGAATTGTGGCGTGGAGGGKGTTTTTCGCTTTGCCCAATGCGGCCGCATTCCATGAGAAGTGGGCTGACAGAAGGGATCGTTATGCACGGGTGCAACCAGCAAAAACTTGATGAGCGCATTTGCTTCAACATTACAAAGTGTCACCATGATGGGCGTGTACATAAAGAATTGAAATGACAGGCAACATGACCTAAATAGCACGTTAAAGCAATACATTTGTGCCCATCGGTTATTATTTCACACCAACGAAATCACCCACATATTGGAATAAGTTAAAACCGTTTGAACAAGGACCGCTTGCTTGGAAACTGTGTGATCCATTCTTTGTTGACCAATGCCTGTCACTTTTTGCGTTGGAACGAAATCTGGTTGCAGTTGGACAAGAACGCGCATTGAATAGTGGGTCGAAGATACAATGTTCTTGATGACAGAGTTGCAGATGAGGTGACTAATACACTTACACACAGTTATCGTGCAAACCAATTCCGTTGTCGGCTTACCACTAAATTGTTATCGCTATGGATTGAAGTTGTTGCATGGCTATAAAGTTGCTGTGTCTTGTGATCAATTTTAGTCGATGCGAGGATTTCCTCAATATCAAAGACATCTTCAGCCAAAGTAGTGATTGATTAGTCCAAAAAGACTTTCAGAGTCGTCGAACTTCCCGCCCCACCCTCCTGAAAGATCGTGATGTGAGCTTTTCGTCCTTCAAACCATACTTGATGACCCATAGGATAATACTTACAAAATAATATACGATATTTTCCAATAATTTTTTATGTTTGATTTTCAATGTCATACATATGTAAAATATAGTGAATATGCACTTTGAATTATGAAATTTATTATAGCATATTTTTGTAGCTGTATTCATATTTTGAAGCAATGGCAGTACTGTGAATGGATCCGAACTGCAACCTTGCAGTTTGAAGGCATAGGTGGATGGGCTCAGCAGCAGCCATCAGAGGATTGGAAGCATCGTCCACTGAAGCAAAAAGCATTTGTTTTCAGGACTATAGAACAATATCTTGTAATCTCATGTCCGCAATTGTATCTGCGATTTTGTGGGAAACGTTTTCGGTGAGCTTTGTTTCGGTTACTTCATCCGCGAGCAGCAGGAAGCAACGCAAAATGTGAATTAACGCCACTTGTCGCCCGTCGCTTCCTGCATGGATTGCGTGATTAGTCTGTTTTCCGTTTCGTATTGAACAAGACACACCAGTCGCTACATGTGCTATACTTGTTCATGACTGAGGTTGGACTAAACACTGACGGAGCTGACGTTGAACTTAACCCGTTAGCCTTCAGCCAGGTGCAACTTTCAACCATTCCAAGAATCGTCGCGAGTTGGCTTTTGACACCTACCTTGGAAATATCGGTGGAGCAGATGGTACTGCTAGTGGTACTACTACAAAATTTATTAACAACTATGGACTTTCCAAGACTACCATTGAAAACTGTTCTTGTTCATCAATTGTTCGCTGTTCGCTTTTCAAAGAATACAATTGGTACGTTATGCTTTACTAATTGTCCGGATATGTCAATAATGACACCGACATATGTTGTCGAATCAGGAAGACAACATTGAAGAAGCGAGGAAACTACATTAAAGATGTACCAATAGATCGCCCCTCACCCATGCAATCACCGTTTTCGTTACCATAGGCTGTTGCTGTTCGCTTTTATCGAATGAGATCCTTCGAAGTGAGGTGAAGTACCACAACACTGTTAATCTCTTCGATTCGGTACCAGCGAACTCGTCAAAGCTTTCCTGGTGCTTTCAGGTGTCCATCATCATAAACAGTTATATGCATCGTTTCAGCAAAGTCGGGCCATCGTTGCCCGATGAGTCCACTCTTTCTTTGTTGCAGTAGTGCACGAATCCATTTCTACCTCTTCATTATGCCACTCTTGCACCTGTCATACAAATTTTACTTTCTGTTCACTGATACGGTACATGCTATTGTTTGGTGCCACTACATGGGGTAAACTTTCTTCATCATTAGTCTTCTTTGAATTGTTGCCATTTTCCAATCTTCGTGATCGATCTCAAGTCTCGTCAAAAGGTGAAACAACAGAATGGCTCGCTTCTTCCTCACTGTCGCTGCTATCATTGCAAGTGCTTTCAGTGTTCAGGCAGGTGATCCGTCGACCTGCACGGCCATCGACTTCACGACCAAGGCCACAGACTTTACGTCGCTCAATGCTGTCATCGATCTCGCTGTGAGTTCTGGACTGCTCGCTACTTTCTTGACCGATTTGGACCCGTTGGCTGTCAAGGATGAGACCATTACGGTTGTTCCGTTCTCGCTGCTTGGCATCGATTTTGAGCTGACGCCAATCATTGACTCACTCAATGTCACGGGAATTTCGACCGTTGTACCGCGTCATGTCAACGTAACCAATGCCACAACGCTCGATATCGGCGCCGACTTCTCTGGCGTCGTGGCACTCGATGCCACCTTCACGCTGCAGATCGCGCAGCTCAACCACCAATGGTGGCAAATCTGCTGGACTGACATCTTGCACCCAGCGACCTGCGCACCATCGAAGATTTCGGTTGACGTTGCGCTAGGCATCGACCAACCGTCGGTCGTCGCCAATCTTTTCGTTGATATGCTTGCGTGCCCAGCGGGGTCGACCTCAAAGACCTGCCGTGCACTCACGGTTAGCCAGATCCTCATCGCTGCGGTCACAGGCCAGCTCGAAGCTATTTTGGACCGGATCCTGCTCCGCATCAAGAGTGCCAGCGTAGAATCACTCAGTTTGGGCTTTAACAAACTCACGCAGCTATCATTTAGCTTCCATAACTCAGGTGCATTCGTCACGCAGATCATCAAATCACTTTTGGACTTTACGGTGGAAATCGTCAACAAGAAGGATGCCATCTATGAAACGCTCATTAAGATTCTCAACCTCATCGGCAAATCATTACTTAACAATCTCATCTCAAGTGAACTCGCACCAAGCTTTGGCTCCACATGCTTCGACGAAGGCTTCTAAATTGATAAGTTGGATTTGTGCGACTTCGCACTTGGTGTGTATGTTGGGTAGTTTTTTTCAAGGAATGTCTTCATTACTGTTATGAGAAAACAAGAGTATGTCCATTTGAATATGACAACCAATTTGTTCTTTGTTGGATATTGACATTCATTTTGTGTGATCGTGTTCACTTGGCTAACCTGGATGTACAATATGGATCATGAAGAATCGTTGCAATGGTTTTGGAACTTAATAGTCGAACAGAAAACACCATCCATGCACAGCGGATGGCGATATTGTTGCGTTTCGCATTGAAGTTCCGACCCGTCAAACTAACAGTAAATTTTGGTGATCAAATGCATTCAAGGAGTCATAGATTATGAGCACACAGAATGGTAATTCTTGTCTGTACTTCCGGATAACTGTACTGAATTTGTGACGATTACTCACCATATTGTAATCCCACTTCTGCGATCGGTTTGGAGCCGCCAAGAGCAAAATGCGCGTCTCACGAAAAACAAGATATTGAGTGCATTGTGCTGATGTCTCCAGCGATACTCAGCAACTTCGAAATTACCTGCTCAGCAAGTGTTTCTGTCTATTCATTTCCCATCACAAGTATGTCTTTTGAAATTACTTCAAACAAAATTCAGTGCGTTTTGTTCCTGCTTGCCAGTCAGTACTGCATGATTCGCCTATTTTTGACTGCTTACGTACAGAAACAGCACACAAGAGTGTCATCAAGAAGACACTCTTTGTACAAGAAGTGGCATCTGACATCACATCACCAAGATGGGGTGACTTGCCAAATGCTGCATCGTGCTTGGACGTGCAAAGGAAGCCTAATCCACATTTTCGATTTTTATCACAAGTCCTTAGACTTGTACGTGCCACCAGAGTGCGCAGAACGCACAGATGATCAAAATGCTCCGATATGCGGTCGTGACCGCCCTTATTTGTAGCAGCGCTATAATGAATGGCACAGATGCTGGTGTGGTATCGACGTGTACTGCTATCGACTACACGACCAAAACCAGCGACTTCACGGCACTGAATAATGTCTTTGACATTGCGGTGAGCTCGGGCCTGCTGGCATCCAACTTGGACTCGTACGACCCGATCACAGTCACAGACAAGACCATCACAGTCGTGGACTTCTCGCTCCTGGGGATGAACTTCGAACTGACGCCGACAATCAATAGCTTGAATGTCGCTGGGATCTCCACCATCGTACCCAAGCATATCAATGTCACCAATGCCACCAACCTCGACATTGGTGCCGATTTCACCGGCACGCTCTCTTTGACCGTCAAGTTCACGCTCGAAATCGCACAGCTCAATCACAAGTGGTACCAGATTTGCTGGACCGACATTCTGCACCCATCGACATGTGCTTCGACTAGCATTGTCGTCGACGTGGCGGTTGGAATCGATCAACCGACTTTGACCGCGAATTTACTTGCCAACATGCTTGCATGTCCAACTAGCTCTACCACAGCGACCTGCAAGCCGTTAACCATCAATCAGATCCTCGTGGCGGTACTGTCGTCAGATTTATCCGGCATTCTCTCACGTATTCTGTTGCGCTTTAAGAGCGCTTCCGTCAGCAGTCTCAGTCTTGCTTTCAACAAACTCTCAACATTGACCTTCACATTTGAGAGCTCGGGGGTATTCGTAACACAACTCATTACAGCCCTGCTCAACTTCTCCAAGGATATCATCAACAAGAAAGGGGACGTCTACAACACGGTCATTGCTTTGCTCAACACGCTCGGCAAGTCCTTGCTCAACACTATCATCACCGACAATCTCGCCCCAAGCTTTGGTGCGACGTGCTTTGACAATGGTTATTGATATTAGAATTTCTTTCTATTGCGCTAATCGATGGACTAATAATGATAACGATAGATAAGAACAGAGAGTCACATTCACTCATCATCGACTGCTGTATCCAATTTTACATTCGCTAGTCCTTTCCCGGGCACGAAGACGCCAGCTATTCATCCTGTATTTCTTCTTGTGCGCTTTTCGAAATTTGATATTTCAGAGCTAGCTTTTGCTGGCCAAGTCGGACCCAAACAAAAAACAGGAGATCGTTCCTGAGTTACTCGTATTTCAGTATCTTACATGATCTCTTGAGGTTCCTATACTCATATGCGATCGCAAGGTTTTATCCTTTGACACACTCGCTTTTTTGAAGAAGGGCTGCAGTGAGAACAGCGAAAATGCCATTGGAGAAGTTGTTTCCGCGGTAAATCTCGTAGTCTTAAATAGGATGACGGACAAAATATTGCATATCGAAGAGCGAGAATGTGATGTACTGTGATGAGCCGTCATTATCGATTGCTGGTGGCAAATTGGAGATATATTTTTTTGGCTGTGTTTACTCCCATGACAAGCATCCATGTGGATATAAATATTATGGGATGTGTGGCTGCATTCTAGATCCAAGTTTGAAGGTATCGGTCGTGATCGCATTATAAGATTGTTTGAAAAGTAATCTCTTTCACCTCGTATCACCAGTGTAGGGCTTATTATTACCAATATCTGGAGACGCTGCTAGATGATGCACCAAATTGCTGGCAAGGGAAATCGACACGCGGCATCAAGGAATAGTTGGATTTTATAGCGATTATCCACGGACCATAATGGTACAAATTTTTGTGACATTAGTCGCTGAGCCCAAGTTGCACCCTGCGTATTTCCACTGGTATCTTCAAACCAGCAATTCGACTTTGGAATGCGTGGGATTCCAGAAAAAGAAGAAATGCGTTGAAACGTTAGCGCATTCGCCTATCCAAAGCTATTATTCGCATTGTTTGAGCCTGGATTACAGGGAAACTATCCTTAAATCAGCAAATGAGCTCATTAAGACTCGTCGAACTCTGCGGAACTATGGTGATGAAGTGCGTAGGTGCCACACTAATCTTTAAACAATGGGTGAGACCCTATGTACATGGTAGTCGAATCTTTTGATTATACCGGGGGTTTCGAATAACGAATCTTGCATTGGATATTTATAGTTCACGCAATTATCACATGTGATTCCTTCACAAATGTGTTATCGAAACCCCAAAGAAAACACAGTCAGAGCGTGTGTGAAAATAGGGCAATTAGTCATTACATGGAGATGAAAAGAGGGATATTGCGATGTTGATGTCAAATAACAGTAATCGGCGAATGGCCAGTGGATACAGCGCAAAATTGGAAACATCAGCTGAGTCTGCAAAAGCCGCTCCCTCTGTGCAAGCATCCCAAGGACACCTATCACTCGACCAAGCTATCGACAAAAATCGGCTGGAGGTGTTAGCAGGAAATGCATTATGCGAAGAAATCGAAGATGCGTTTGACCCAAATGCTACGATAATTGAAATCTGGCACCAGGTGCTAATGGCGTGTGTAGTATATGAGATGTTTATGATCCCATACATACTTACGTTCAAAAAAGATGTGTGGGATACGATGCCACCCGAGTTTAAGCTGATGATCATATGCGAGTTCATATTTCTCATCGACTTCTTCGTTCAAGCACACCTTGGGTATTACGACGATGGAAATCTTGTTCGTGATCGGCGAAAGACGCGAAGAAAGTATTTTTTCTCATTTGGCTTTTTGCTGGACTTGCTGGCAATAATCCCTTTTTCATCATTTCCTATCAATGTGAGTTACTCTAGGCTGTTCTTGGAAGTGCACAAAATCGTCCGGGTATGGCGAACAGTGAGATATTTGGCCGATCTCGACCAATTTTACGCCAGGCACTTTGTAATTGTGAAAATGTTTAAGGTCTTGGGTCTTACGATCTATGTGTCGCATATGGTCGCTTGTTTTCGGTTCACTTTTGGTTATGACACGGACAACACGAATGAATGGTTGCCGGAACAACCAGAAGAGGAGCCATCAGTACAATCACAATACCTCATATCGCTTTTCTGGGGTTTTGGGCTTCTTTCTGGTCTGTTTGAAGGTGAATTACCGCACACAGTTACCCAGTTCAGCTTCACCATTGGAGTAGCAATATGTGGCTTCTCATTGTTCACGTCGCTTTGCACGACAATTTTTATGGTATCAAAATGCGAGAGCGGCCAAACGGAGAAGGTCGAGGCCCGGATTAATCAACTCAAGCATCTATTATGTTTCCATCGCGTCCCCGAAATTCAGCAGACTCGTGCGATCAGCTTTTTACACGTAAGTATTACCATCTTGTGCGCCAGAGTATATGAAGCAATGAAACTAACCTCTTCAATATCTCGGTAGAGTTATTATGCTGATTCAGATCTAAATAATCGAGAAGCCATGAAGTTGCTATGTCCTTCAATTGCCAAAGATATTCAAGTGGAACTGATGAAGGATACAGTCGCTGCTATCCCAATTTTTGAGGGATGCAGCGAGCAGTTTATTATTGCGTTAACTAGTCTTCTGGAAATAATTTCCGTGCCTGCTCACACTACAATTTGCAATGCTGGGGAACCTGGTGATGCAATGTATATTGTGCACTCTGGTGTAATGAATGTATTAGTGAATACAGTGAAAGTCGGCGAGATGCGCAAAGGAATGTGCTTTGGTGAACTTTCAGTGTTTTCCAACAAACCGCGTACAGCTGCATTGGCATCTGCTACGTATGCTATGTTATACAAACTCATGCGTTGCCACATTGAACGTGTGCTGGAAGGCTACCCAGACTTTGCAGTGTTGATATCCACCCATGTGAAATGTCTCTTGGCAGGCGGAAATGTTACTGCAAAGCGCTTGACAAAGACGAAAGCGCTCCTTGTCTCTGCGATCCAAGATTGCTCAAAAAGCTCTTTAAGACGCAAAGTTAGCATGATGAGCATCATGTTCTCTAAGCAGAAGCTAAAAAGCTATATTGTCCCGGTTGTGAAGGAGGAGATGGAAGAGATGAGGGAGCCGCCCAAAGATGCTGCTGCTTTTCAACCCAATACGCCATATAATGGCAAAGAGGATATCAAAGCATCAGCACATTCGGAAAACGATCCAAATGATCAGGTTTGGAATTACTACAGTCAGCTTGTGCTTCCGGAGAAACGTGAAGCTTCTGTGTTATGGCGGTGGTGCTTGCTGAGAGTCTGTATTGATAGAGAATCACGACTACGCATGTGGTGGCTGCTTGCCTTGCAACTCGATTTGCTGTACAACTGGCTCATTGTGTCGCTTCAGCTCGTGTTTCCATTATGGAACCTGGAATTCTGGTATATTAATGTTCTGAACGGCTTCGCAGATATCATACTTCTGGTTGATATTTATTTGAATTTCAACCTGTCGTTCACGCATAACTCAGAGAAAATCTCCGATCCCGTTCAAAGTTCGCGTAGGTACTTGCGCAATGATTTTCTGTTTGATCTCGTTTGTGTACTCCCTTATCAATTAATACCATCATCCAATTATGGGCTCGTTCGACTACCACGTCTCCTCAGGTTTGATTTGCTTGATATAAGAATCAAACAGAAAAGTCACTTATACTAATGAATCCTTTGTCTCGATTTCACAGGACATGCTATGTGGGAAGTCATTTGACTGAGTTTGATCGATTCGTACATCTGGACAGCAAAAAGCGATTGATGTTGCTCGGGCTACTCTTGCTGATGTTGTATCATGCAATTGCGTGCCTGCATTTTAGCTTTACGTATATCGATGGGTTCAGCCCTGAAGATGACGCTTGGCTACCATCGAAAGACATCTATCTAAAGCGTATCAATAGCTCTTATTTTGAAGCTGGTGAACGTCGAGAGGTGTATGAAGTACACAGCTCAACGCTTCATACGATTAGTGCGATGCAATATTTCCGGTCACTATATTATGCCACCAATGTACTTGCTGCACTCGGAAAAACGATCGAGCCGGCAACCAATAGCGAGTATATCGGTGCACTAGCTTTCATGTTCAGTGGATTCATTATTACTGCAGTCGTGGTGGACAACGTTCAGAAGCGATTTACGGCGTCTGCACTTGAGCAGAAAGAATTTATTGAGACACGTACTCGAATTCAGTTATTTCTCCGACGACAAAATGCACCATTGGCGATTCATCACCGTGTGAATTCGTTCTTGGATTTTTGGTGGTCTTCGCATCGTGGTGGTGTTGTCAGTGAATTACTTGCTGATCTTCCACAATCTATTAAGCTGGATATCTTGCGCAGTATTTGCAGCCCCGTGCTTCAAACAATATCCTTACTCGTGGGAGTACGCCCGGTTCTTGATAAGCTTGAAGAAGTGTTTGTCGAGAACGTCAAATTTATTCTGTACGGCCAGGGAGAAGTTGTATATCGGCAAGGAGACTATGACACAGGCATGTTTTTTTTGCTTCATGGAGAAGTGTGCGTGATTACCAACGCAAGTAAACCCCGCGGCGTCCCGTTGGGTGGATTTTTCGGCACAGCATCGTTGGATATCAACAAAAGTAACGAGGGCTACGGCGAACATGTTAGAGCAACAAGTGGATGTATCTTGCTCTTTGTTTCTCGGGACCACTTGAAAGCTATGGAAGATGTATTTCCGACGTTGGCAACAGAATTACTTGCACTGGAGAAGCGGTTGTTAGGTAACAAGCTGGCAAAAACGGATATTGGAACGGAACTTGGTAAACGCCAGGTAAAAACACTCCAGCGCAAGTCTACTTCGTTAGGACGCGTACTGTCTGCAACCAGATCAGCAACAACAATGCCAAGGATCTTCGATCCTGACTCATTCTTTATCTTGGCATGGGAAACTTGGCTTTTTATCATAATGACCATTCAGTGGATAACAATAATTTTCCAAGTGTGCTTTCGAATGGTCAAAACAAGCCACACCCGAGCAGATGCTACCACCGCGATATTTGAGCTGTCTTTCTTCGCTGACATCTACATACGCTCGCGATTGGGATACTATGAATTTGGCAACAAGATTATGAACCTCAAGAAAATTCGACGAGCATACTTTCGATCCACGTTCTTTTTCATTGACATTGCGGCTCTGCTGCCTTTATATATGGTGAATTGGTTTCTTTCCCCAATGGAAAGAATGGATTTGCTCAATATAAACAAGCTTCTACGGCTCTTTAAAGTACCCAAGCAATTTCGTGCACTTGAGAATCGATATTTGAAGATCACAACAGAATTGCGACTGTTTAAACTCGTGTACTACACTTTTCTGCTGTCGCATATCTTTGGCTGCATCTGGTTCGACTTTGCGTCTCATGCATCAGGAATTACATTTTATTCGCAATCGTCGATCGTGTTTGGTGGTAACAAGTGGCTTCCTCCGGCTTACCTACAGGATTCACCGGTTACATTGCAATATTCAGCATCACTTTTTTGGGCATTTGGTCTCATGTCAGCGTCCAGCACGGGAGAATTACCAAAGGCAACTTATCAGTGCATCTTCAGTGTCGTTACGATGACTTCAGGATTCTTTCTGTTCGCGTATGTTATTGGGAACTTCACTGACATTATTGAGCTGTCAGATGCTCAGAATCGCGAATTTTACGGCCAAATGGGCTCAGTGCGTCATTTGCTGTCTCATTTTGCGTTGCCTGCGTCGATTCAGAACAGTTTGAAGATGTTTTTCTTCTTCAGACGGTATCATACCATCACACAAGAACATCGCCTCGAAAAACTGTTGCCACCATCATTATTGACCGATATTCGGTTGATTCATTTAAAATCCATGATTAATAAGGTGGATTTCTTGCGCGGTATGGAAGGCTCAATTACGCGCATGCTTGTGTCTCAATTCAAACAAATGATAGTCATTCGTGATGACTATATTTGTCGATATGGAGATGAAGGTAACGATATGTACTTCGTGTTCACTGGTGTTCTTGATGTCATCGCTCCGGATCCAGTATCAGCGGTTGCTGAGAGCGGAAAAATACAAAACATCATGCCCTCTCAGCATCATTCACTCGATGACCGCAATCATCTAAAATTCAAGAAGCAAAATGAGATCACTGCCGGTGGCTATTTCGGTGAGAATGGGTTATTTACGAGGGCGCCTCGCAATGCTGACATTAAAGCCCAGACATCATGTATATTATACCGTCTTTCTCGAGAATCCTTGGAGATAGTATTTGACAGGTATCCCGAGTGGAAACAGCGTGTACTGCGAATTGCGACGCTCCATGAAGAACAATTGCGCTTGAAGAGACTCATTAAGGAAGAGCATCATCTAGGGCTGAATTATGCTAATAATCCAGCTATTTCACGGATTGATGTACTCAATCGTCATGCTGAGCGAATGGAGGAAGAACTGCATTTAGTAAGATCACGGCGAAGCGAACCCAAGTCGGGAACTAGTGCCACTGGCAGTCGTTTAATGGTGATCGCATCTAACTCCACTCTAATGGGGTGGTGGGATAAGTCGTTTCGATGGATCTCCATAATTGTGACCTCTTTTATAGAAGGTGCAGAGGCTCAGGGTGCTGTTCACATCGCCTGGCTTAGGCTCATGACTTTTTGTACGCTGTACATCGCTGTAGTGATTCCATATCGAATTTGCATGGACGAATTGGATCGAGGCACACCTACTGCAAATGCAATCAAGTCATTCCAACTAGTTTGTGAGGTGCTATTTATCGTTGATGTTTGGTTTAGCTGGCACGTAAAGGAATCTGCAGTCTCTTTAGAGATGTATGAGCAAGACCATTGCAGTGCCTACAAGAAAGAGCGAATGCTCTGGGATGTCATCGCAGCCCTTCCAATCGACCATTTCTTAACGGAATTTCAAGCAAGTTCTTTCTTGAAACTCGGTCATTGTCTAAAAGTCCTGAACCTTTTCCATTACTGGAGTGAGATCAACCGACAGAGCGTTGCGAAAGAGCTTCACCGGTTTTTATGCATTTGTATCATCTACTTGGTGACCGTGTTCTGGGTGGCCTGTAGTTACTTGTCCATCGCAGAGTATCATGGATATGGTGAGGAATGGGATGCATGGCTACCATCTATGGCCGTAAAGATCACCGATCCGATGAACCCGTCCTCGGAGCAGTTAGTACTACGACTTTTGCGTGCGCTGTTTTACGGCACGACGACATTTTTCAAGAAAGGTCGGAATTTTGTACCGGATGCTACCTCATTATTCATGTTCAGCATCAGCATGTCGTTTATTGGACTCGTGACCATGTCATTTGTGATTGGTGAGCTAGCGAGTCTCTACCTCTCCCATATCGATCTGGAAGTAACGTTCCGCAAGAACCACATCGCGGTGGAGTTTTTCCTCTCTCGCTTGAAAGTGAGCGATGAATTGAAGGAACGCGCCCACACCTTCATGTGCTCGCTGTGGTCATCACACCGAGGAGTGAACTATGAGGAGATTATGGAAGAACTGCCGCTCTCGCTTCGGATCCTTTGCGTTGACTACATCGCCCAAAAACCAGTGGATACATTTGTCAATACGATTTTTGCCCCGCTTTGCTGGGATGGAAATCAGGAACTGGATGCGTTTATGCGATCCGTAGTGAAGCATTTACGCTTTGAAGGATATCCACGTGATGAAAATGTAGTAATTGAAGGAAGCATCTCTAAGGCTATGTTCTTCGTCGTCAAAGGTCATTTATTTGTGCGGAGTAATTCTATTCCAGCACTGCAGCGGCCGGCCTACCTTCGCAAAGGCGATTTCTTTGGTGAGTGGGGATTATTGGGGAGCGCAGTGAGTATGTTTACCGTTCGTACAGTGAGAGCATGTGATTTGCTGTCTTTGAGTTCCGAAGTGCTGCTGCAGATTTTGAATGAACACATATTTTCACAGCTAGCGCTTAGAATTGCGAAATCTGCCTATTCACAATTGAAGCGGGAGTTGTTACATGATTGTTCGAGAGAAGAAATGATCAAGCAGTGGGAACTGGCCTTGCTACAAGCATTACATCACGAGCAAGAATCCGAAGACGTCCTCAAAAATGCTTATGTGAAGAAAAAGAATGATGGGAAGGAAGTAAACTCTGGCTCTTCTTCAAGCAAATCACACCCAGTCATCAAAAATGCTGCGACCAAGTATTTGGCAGCCATGCAACATTTGTTTATGACCCCAGGGGATCATTTTCGTGCCTATGAACCACTGTTGCGCATTATCACACCAGATAATCCATTGAATTGGCATGGGAGCTTTGGACGAACATCTGCTCACAGTACGAAGAGCTAGCTAATGATGGTAAGAATAAGATATGTAAAGTTGGTATATCGATATTCCCACATTGATGACGATACAAGTGAATTTGAGAAGGAGGACGTTGAAGTTGGTTCACATTTCGATCGTTCTGATATACTTGTTGTTACGGACCATGAATCCTCCACAATTGTGGGATAAGCGCTACAATTCCCAGTAGCAGCTATCGTTGTTGATACAGGAAAATGGATGACCGAAAATAATGGAGTAGATTCAAAAGAGTTCACCGACTGATTCTCATCATCTCCTGAACCAAAGAAAAAAGAATAAAAAGCCTAGTGCTGCTCGCTCATATGGTCGGAACGGGAGATGGCGATGTTGCTCTTCGATGTTTCTGCGACTGGAACCATGTTTTTTCTAAATTTTCTTTGAAACCAATCGCAAAATTCTGCTGAGGGTGTAGTGCATACTAACTGTATTAGTCGGACCTTTTGCACAAAGTCTACACAAACACATTCGATACAAAAGATTCGAGTAGCGCCGATGGATAGATCTGCAGCGAACGAAGTACGCAAATTGTGGCGAAAGATGCACAGCGGAACCATAGAGAACGCTTCTATGGTCAGTATGTATTGCGTCATGTGATTTTGCTATTTTTTTTCGATGGATTTCTTCTAAAAATTTCTAATCGAGTAGACGCAAAATGGAGAGGATCTATTTTTCTAGCGAGCAAACGATTTCATTCCACTCATCACGGTTTATGCAGCGAAAGCTTGATCGCTGTATGATCTTGAGAGAAGTGTTGGGGAGACATAGATTCTCCACGAAGGATAAAGCGCGATGAAAAATAAAATAAGAACTCCATAAATTTCAACAATTTAGGGTTTCTCTCATTGTCGATACCAACTTTTTTTTATAATCGATTTTTGATAGAATCCTCTAATTTTAGTTTTTAGTACACAGGGATTTTGAATACCGAGATTTTTGCGTTAGAATAGGGAGCAAGTGGCCCATCTCTATCAGTATACGTTATTTTTCTATCGTAACCGACAACATGTATCACTGCTCCCACTCTTTTTACACATTCCTGAGTATACGCGTCGCCCTAACCCAACATCCTCCACATCAAAAATTGCCAAATTACCTAACTAGATCATCACCACAAACGCTTCAATGCGCATAAATTGATAAGAAAGGAAAGGGAAGGCAGGAATATAGTAGCACGAGGAAACCAAGACCAAAGCATGCGCCGCGTGAATGTGTTTTCTCCAACAACTGAGTCAGGGGAGGTGACCACCGAAAGCGACGCCACATCGGACGATGCTTCTGATGATCCACTCAAGGAAGTATTGACTACAGTCGAAGCAGTCTACGCCTCACTCACAGACGATCTAATCGACACTAAACGGTCAGGAAAAGAAGAACAGGAGGAACTGGAGGAAATAGAATTGGATATAGCACTTAGCGGCCTTACAAAGCAGCAGCAGAAAGCGGCAATGAAACGCGCACGACGATCTGCCATCGAGAAGAAATCGCGCCAACGACGGCAGGTAAGAGGCTTCTCTTTATGACATAGTAAACCTACATGTATTATTGCTAATTGCTTTAAATGTATAATTTTAAATCAATAGAACATTTTACGACGCATGCGTGAGGATGTCAAGCGGTTAGAGGAGATTTACAACGAACTACTGCAAACGAAGCACACGAAAACGATCAACACCAACCTCCTCTTGCCATCCTCTTCGATTTCCAACGGCAGGAACAGCTCTCCTCAATCAATGGCTGACTTGCAGAAACTGTTTACACACTTGTCGGTGCTAGTGCTCGCACTGGACGACGAGCGACGGTCGATTCGGAAATTGCTGGTCGAACATGAACAATTTCTCCAAGCTATTCGACAGATAGCAACTGAAACGGAAAGCGAAGAGACGACCATGGATGTATTTGTGACACCTGGTATCCCAATGAGCGAGTCCTTCTCTGCTGGTTTCTTAAGACTCTCTACTACGGAATGCTACGCAATCGTCCGCGAGTCTTATGAAACAATTTGCCGGCGTGACCGCAGTGGCCGGTTCGTGTCGAGTAATACACACTTCATGGGCTGGAATGACCGCCGATTCATTGATGAAACAACCAACGCTTTAAATTATGGTTTTCAGAAGCGCTTTCTCAACCAAAGTGCTGAGGTGTTGTTGTTGAAAACATGGGATATGTTTCGGGACCCGGTCAAAATGATGCGCATCTCATTCGACACGTCCGTGGAGATGAAATTCCAGGTGTTACAGACCATGAACGACGATATTTACATTATTCGAAGAGACCATCGGCATCCAGGAATCGAGCAGCTCACTTTCCTCACTGTCCATATTCTGTTTCGATTGCAAACTCCCAAGGGGTACACACTCTGTTTCCGAACAATCCCAGCCTCAGAGATCAAGGATGCGCTGCAACCCCACGAGATCTGGTTTGATGTGTTTCACTGGTCGCACTTCCATCATGTTAGAGACGCAGATGGGCAGATTATTGGTGTGGATGTGGTAACAGGTGGGTCAATTGCCGATCCATCTATGAAGGTGGCGCATTATTGGATGTTTGAGCTCATGGTGTCGGTGCTGCGGTGGGAAAATGCCTGTGTGTCACCCCTCTTTCTCGCTCAGTTTTAATTGGAACTACTTTCGAGAAACCCAAGAAGTGAAGAAGAAGCAAACAATTTACTCCATATGGTTTATTCGTGGAATCGCGTCCAGTTCTTTCTAAATAGGAAAGTGGGTGTCGTGTTGTTGAGATCCACTGGTTCACGCTGAACCACTATGTGTGCCTCATGCTGGACAAAACCATGCAGTGTGTACGTGATAGACGTCATGACTGCTGCTTTTGCCGTTTGATATGTCTTAGTCTTCGCATGTGCTAAGTTGGTATGAATTAGCAATAGTCAGTGAATCTGTACTGAAGCTGACCAGGAACACCGAGATATCAGTTACAATAGGCTACCGCTCAGACTTTACCTAATTAATACAGTATTACTCATAGTTACCTAATTTTTTGATTATTTTTTATAAGAAATGGGTAAAATTGGGAGGTTAAATCTTGCAAGTATATGCAATATTAGCAATTACAGCAACTAGAAAGCCATTTTGCCAAAGTTACCATCATTTACCAACGTTATATATGATATACACCCTGTGTAAAGGGATAACCCTCTTTACTAACTGACACTATATACACGTACGAGGAAGCGTATGAAGAGGAAAGAGAGGAACCGAAAGAGACTTGCTCTTTTGGAGGAAACTTAGGAACTCAATTATCACATTTAATAAAGCTATG
>BCKE01000036.1:216745-311693 GCA_001600495.1 Pilasporangium apinafurcum
AAGCGAGACATTCAAATGCAAGAAGTGTACGTTTGATCACGATCGTGATGTAAGTGCCGCAAAGAACATCTTCCACAAGAATATCGGCGGATCTATCTTKCGCGAACACTTCGCCTGATAAARCAAAAAAATATCGAAGTCGCCTTCTTCGAGGAGTCCTGCCAGYTTTACTGGTGTTATAGGCCCAAGAGGGAGKAGGKGTCCGGTACTTTGGTATCTTTGGCATCTATGGGGATCTCCTTAGGCGTTTGATCATTCTGAGGATTCACTTCGTTTGGAGTGACCAATTTTTTAATACAAGTGTGGGATTTTCTATTTCTGTCTATTGTATTACTATGCTGCTCTTTCATCGAGTAGCGTCATCTTTTATTTTGGTTCATTGAACCGGTGTGGCAAATGTACATATTTCATCGCCTGTCCCGGTAAAGGCGATCCATGAAGAGCTATAAGCCATTTCGTGGCGTAGCTTTAATCATAATCAGCGGACACCACAAAACATAAAATGCAGCTGTTCCACGACACAAAGAGTTATCATCAACGTTGTACGATCTCGACCACACAGACGCATCCTGAAAACCTGATGGTATGAAGAATGGTGCGTTCACCACTCCTGCACCAGAAAAAGCTCCAGGCCACAATTTTTTTTCTATTGTCTTGCCTTTAACAATTCTGACATCCGAAAATGGACGCTTGGGAATCAATGAACTCCCATAAGACAGCGAAGGATTTGGTCTAACAGCGTCATCATGACTGAAATATGCCTTGGTTATGTAACAAAGCCACACTTTTCTATACTATAGCAAAATTACAACAGACGAAACCTTCGGCTCAATAACAACCACTCTCGCAAATTCTAACTTCGCTACGCAGTCATCAAACAACTTGCCAAGAAGTGCGCGAGTAGATTTTCCCATCTGTGAATTTGCTTCACTCACCAACAATCAATTCATCATGGAAACGACCCACTACGACGACGTTGCATCTGTGATCTTTCCAGGACCACATGCTCCTGTGCTGAACGTCTCGGTCTCATCACCAACATCATTTAACGTGACCGACATGGAGTCGTCATTACTTGGTGATAAACCACAGACATCAGAACTGGAACCGACGGTAATGACTGCTGGTTTACGCGGCAATAAGAAAACAAGAGGACGCATGACAAGCGAAGCTAAACGCGCCCGACGGTCTGAAATCGAGCGCAAGTCACGACAGCGACGTAATGGTACGTTGCAACTCATGCACGAAGAGCTCAAGAAGCTGGAGAAACATTACGAACTTTTGACCAAAGAGAATGATATCCAAGCGTCTGTCGGAACACGTGGCGTGATCCTGCATCCGTCTGCGATCAAAGAACTTCGAGCAAGATATTTGCAATTGAGTGCAGAAGCCACAGCTTTGCGCAATGAACAAAAGCATTTACAGCGGATTTTGCACCAGAACCAACTCTTTCATGATTCTTACAAGTCACTAGCCATGGAATTCGCAAATGGAAATGCATACAAATGGGAGGCCGTTGAACACGCCTCGTTCACGCCTAAATCGGCAGAAGAATACTTTGAAATCATGAGAGACTCGTGTCAGATCATCTCACGGTTCGACAGTGACCGAAATTTGATCAGTACCGGCGCGAAATTCTTCGGATGGAGCGATAAGCGTCGATTGGATGATGAAACAGCCTCCATGCATTTCACATTCACCAAGTCATTCGCGAATCAAAATAGCGAGCGGCTGCTGGAAGAATCATGGCGCACGTACTCGGATCAGGAATTTATGCAGCGGGTCATCTTCACATCGGCTGTGAAGGTAAAGCTGGAGATTTTGTATGTGATTAACGCCGATGCGTGTGTAGTGCGCCGCCATACAAAATACCTCGCCATGGGAAAATCCTTCCACACAGTTTACTTGCTGTTTCGGTTGCAAACTGACGAAGGGTACACACTCATTTTCCGGACTATCCCAGCCCCAGAGATTCAGAATGCGATTGACGGCAACGAGGCCTGGATCGATATTTTTCACTGGTACAATTCTCTTGTCTTTGTCTTCTCAGATAACAAACCCATTGATCTAACGCTTGGATTGTGCCAATTAGGACGCATTTGAAGCGTATTTACGATGAGAATGGATACCAAACTGGGACAGAGATCTCATTTGGCGGATCTATCAATGGACCAGTAATGAAATTTGCTATGCACTGGATGTTGGAGCTTGTGATGATTGTCGTGCGATGGGAGAATGCCATCGTAGCGCCCTTGTTCATCATGGGATCATGATTTCCGTTCAAAGCATTTCATTTTTGATTTCCCTCACGTAGCTTGGTGATTTGGTCGGTGGTTAAACCACATATTTATAAAAAAAATATACCATCCTTGTGTGTGCATACACAATAGCATTAGGAAGTTTATCAGTATATTGTTTAGCCTTTATTCCCCACTTGTACAACGCGTTGTAGAAATGATGTGGGGAATAAAGATTTCCTTGAGAGTAGACTTTAGGATTCATTGGATGGAGAGACTCCTTCGTGGCTGTTGCTGCATGCGCAATTATCTTGAAAGACCATGTTGACGATCAATCGCGTTTCCAGAAAAATGAAATTATACACCTTGGGTGGAGAAAAAAGGTCAAGATATATGGAGTTAGAAAAATCAACTCTTGAATGAATCGTTTCCGGCTTCTCAATAGCGAAGCGTATTGAATTCAAGTATTTACCACCTCACGTCCTAACAGCTGTCCATTGAGTGTTGCTTCAACACCATTTGCCAAGATAGAAAGAGCTGCAGCTTTGAGAAACAGCATAATCAAAGGCATCGAAAAAATCAAACCAGCTACGAGGCGTCCTTGTTTTTGAACGTTGTGATAAAATGGCATCAACGAGCGACGGTATTGGAGAGAACACCACTAAAAAGCGGAGAGCCCGTCCGGATTTTGCGGAACGGAAAGTTCGACAAAAGCAAAGCGTCTACGCCATTATGAAGATTGGGTGGCGAAAGTTTTGCAAAGACAAAAGAATGGTGGAAAAGATTGATGAGTCTGTGCGAGTTTGTTCAAGAATAGCATGTGAGGCATCTATGCTGGCATTCGTCCATATTCTGCGATTATTGGAAGCTGATGAAGAACTTTCTCCATTGGATAATAACTTTTTCAATCGATGCGCATCTGCAATAGCCAACTTGGCCGACAGCGCAAAGGTTCATTCTGACTTGGAGACCAGCCTAGACCTTTACAGGACCCAAAACCCTTCGGATTATGAACCGACAGAGAAGAAATCCTATATGAGTCAGATGTTGGTTATGATCGCTCAACAAGCGAGGTAGAATTTTCAAGTCAGCAACCGATTGACGTTCTGCTCCCGGTTGTGTAAGTGGTTGTGCCTGCATATACGTCTTCACAACAGTGACTATTTTGAAAAGCACCAAGACAAGATAATCAAGAGTGCTGTTTCACTGCTGGTCCGTGCAAGCACCCAAACTCAGTATAGCTTATTCGGCCAGATGCTCGSGTATGGAAACGCAAGTTTCACAAGCTCAGCTAAAGGCAACATTGCTGTTCCCACAACGACCCTACGGAAGAAAATTGGTTTCAGGCGTCGTGTTGTTGATGTGGACGAGTTCAGGACAAGCAAGCTGTGTTGTGCTTGTCACAAGAAGATGAAAGGATATGTGCCTGGCAAAGAAATTGTCAGTGACGGTCTTTATGGTGTGCAACACTGCAAAAATAGTGAATGCCATCGCACATTGTGGGACCGTGACATCAACACTACAATAAACATTTTGAGACTATTCATCGATCAAGTGAAGAAAAAGAGGAGACTCAAGGCGTTCATGAGGAAAAAGAATGAATTGGTATTCGAAATCAAAAGCTGAGGTGATAAACGGCCCCACTGCTGTGATTCTGGAAACGGATGAGTGTAGCCTTTATTTCCCAGGTGTTCTGTACCGCGCATGGAAAATAAAGGTCAGTGAACCCAGTGTGTTGTTATCAGACGAAAGGATTTTTCGGTTTGACATGGTGGGTCTCGTATACTGTCACATTTCAAGCGAGTGAAATTTGAACTCTTTTTCTGATGGATACTGGGAGATGTAGCTATGTACTTGAATCTTGGAGCCCAAGTGGCCGTAAACGTACCCAACTTTTGGAATATAACACTTCATACTTTTCTATACTTACACTCATCACCAAGGTGTAATTTTTCATTTACATGTTCTATTCATTGGTCAAGCGTTTTCTCCAAGATGAATGTGTCCAACAGTGTTGACATGGGAGAGAAATTGCGAGAGAGAGAATGAGTGAGAAAAAGAAGAAGATCAATCTGCGTAGGATACTGATAGAAGCAATAACCAAGCACACACAGTGGGAATGAAAAGACTAATAGTACTGTATGCAATGTGGATGGGATGCTTTTATTTTATTATCTAGCGCTCAAAATGATCAGATGTGGATAAGAAACAAAAAGGAAAGCACAAGATAGTGGCGCAAAAACAAGGTGTACAACTGGATTTTTTCCATAATTAAGCTCATCCACCCGTATTTTAATCAACCACGCATACAATCCTCATCAGTTTCGGAGGGATGCGTCAGCGAAAACCATCTGTGCGTGACCTCATTGGCTAAAAACGTGGCGTCTTGGACTGGGCCTTTGGCATAAAGAACCGACACTCGCTCTCTCTCTTTTTGCTTTAGCACGATAGTCACTTTGGAACAGTCCGCGTGAGAACCAAGAACTCCCCTCCAAGAACACTTCACCGCAACAATGGAAGAAGAATGTGATATGTTGGAATGCTGCCTTTGCGGCGCGCTCTGCGGTGCATGCTGTGCCGCTGCTGCAGATGACGATGACGGACGACGACGTCGTGGTTATAGCAGCCCTCGCCACGGGCATCATACTGAAGCGGTGTACGTGCAACCGGTCGTCGTCCAACACGGATACGTTCAACAACCAGGCTACCCTCCACAGCCAGGTTACGCTCCACAGCCAGGATACCCACCACAACCAGGCTATCCCCCACAGCCAGGTTACCCTCCACAGCCAGGATACCCTCCACAGGAAGGGTACGCTTATCCTCCACAACAGGGCTACCCTCCACAACCAGGTTACCCTCCTCAGCACCAGAAACTGTAATCCAAGGGAAGACTGCAGATTCTTTGGGTTGGTGAAGGTGTAACGTCGATCAGATGATGGACGAAGCAACAGAACGATTCTTTAACTCGTCTTGAAGGAGAAAAAGGCGAACCTGTTTGTGCGAATAAAAGGAATGAACAAAAAAAAAGTAAAGATTTAATATATATTGTGATTTTTGCAATACAAACATGTGAAGACTGATAACTTTCATGATGATAATGGCGATTTTGGATAAATCGGATGAAACAAGAAAACCCAGGTGTGTGTATTAATGCGTTTGTTGAAAACAGAGACATACATACACAAAGAAAAAAATGATATGACTATCCCATCGCTGGATAAGTCCGACTGCTTTAATGGCCATGCTTATCCTCCTGCAAGGACCAATGGTTTGGTCGTCGACCATCGTTCCGAATCTTCCGATCGGCACGTTGCAGCACTTCCAAACGCACTTTCCATTCCTGGGCATCGTCTAGATCATTCGCACCCAATGCCTTCAAATCTTCTCGATGACGAGAGTCCGAGGCCAAGATCTTATTCTCTGGGTAGGGCACTAAGTATCCACTCTGATCTCGTTTTATGTTCCAATATGCTTTCTCTGCAAACCGTAAATCATCCAACCACGACCCTGTAACCTCACAGAGCTCCGTGTTTGTCTCCGTATTGACGATAACACCACGCACTTGATCCGTTGGAGTCTTCGAGGACGAAAACATGCCACCCATGCCTTTCTTTTCGTCCGGATTCAGCCGCAATTCGCACATCAAATGGTTTTTCGTGTCTTCAAACGTCATGGTGCCTAAAATCTCGACGCTGCGGTCCCCCCAGAGGAACCCACCGATCTGCAAATACGGCATGTTATACACAATCGTCGTACCATCACCGAAACTCACACGCACGGGTCCTTTATTCGTGTTCAGCAACGCATTCGATTTCATACTAAACGTGGCATGCCACAACACATGACCAGCAATCGAGTATTTCTTTCCCATAACCTGGAAATTACTGATCGGCGGGTGGTGACTCGTATGTTCACAGCATACTTCCGTGCCGTCATTCATCATTGCCTGATAGGTTTCCCCAAGAATCGGATTAAACGGCTTCAGTTGCCCCACACTGTGGTGCAACCCAGCTACAGCAAACGCCATGACGTATTTGAATCGTTCTACCGGATCTGTTTGATCCGCTGCTGTGTTCAAAAACGTTGGTCCAAAGAGAAACAGATCGCAGACACGTTCCAAATTCGTTCGTGGTTCGAAGATTCGCACAGGTAGTGACAAACTCACGGCCGATTTACCCTCCAAGATCTTGGCACCTGCGGATTTAATCACATCCTTGAGCACACCGCCCTGCTTCTTAGCAATTTCTTTATCGATGAGCTTTAGTCCACCGCTTGGGAGTCGCATCATACCGCGCATGTATGCCTTTGGGTGGAAATATGATGACTCGCCCTGGTCATAACTATCGACTTCATCGGCATAGTCATCGTCAGTAATGTCACCTTTATTGTTGCCGTCCACACTGGCCTCATCGTCCGCCAAGCCAAATTCCGAACTAATAAGTTGTGATTGATTCACATATTCGTTAAACACAGCGACACATTCCAGTCGCTGTATTAAGAATTGTTTTTTGGTTTCTGGAGATAACCACCCTTTCATATCGAGATCGGTAACATACGTCGCAATTGTGCAAGCAGAGTCGATCGGTTCCAACAACCATCCGCTCAGTCCAACGTGTGCACGAACAACGTTCGCTACAGGAGGTTTAAGCTCATTCACAACCGATTTCTCCAAGATCAACACCACGGACTGTCCAAGTTCTTCACCATCATGGTTGTTGCGTGCGGCTGCGTTGCTGGTACCATCATCTTTATCAACCACTGCCGTTTCTCGAACGTGACGAAGCAGCAGCAAATCACGAGGAACACAAAGAGCACTGTAGTCGATACTATTGACCACACCACCAATCACGCCACCATACAAAGCATTTGTGAGCAAACTACCCTCCCATGCGCCAGAGGCTAACACGGCACCAATGGAGCACGCAGCCGCAGCCATTTGAGGCGTCAAGAAAGGTTTTGTGGTAGTTAATTGCTGGAAGCCACCGGAAAGATGCACGAGATCGGTGGTGTCATCAAACGTCGCCACATGTGTGGATTGAGGGAAGTGAAGATCCCACTCCGCTCGCTTGGCATGGTCGGAAAGCAAATACGCTGCTACTTCCGAGGAAACAGGTAGCACAACACTGGCGCGAGCGTACATTTTTCCACTCAAGGTATCCGTCCCAATGCTACGCAGCACGCCGTTCGATGCAGCGATGGGACGGAACACAACGGGGCTGCGCGTACGTAAAGAGCCATTGCGATGGCTGCTCAGTAGCGATTCCAACACATCCAGTCCCTGTGCTAATTCGTTCTCAAGTTTTACATTCGTGGACAAATGTTGTATCTTGCTGCGTGGATGCGATGAAGTTATGGATGAACTAGATCCAGGCGGAGGAGATGCCTGCTTCGTTGCCTCCCCTGCCTGCGCACTCGTCACTGGTGCAGATACCAATCGTGCAGTACGCTTTTCATTCAGCACATTGGAACTAGAAGCGCTCGATTTCAATTGCGTGGTGCGTTGAAGTGCACTGGATGGTGGCACTGAAGTTTGGCGTTTTATTTTCGTGTCATCATCCACATTCACTTTGCTGCTGTCTGATCTTATTGGACCACGTGGCTTCCCATTCGCTTCCTGTGTAGCAGTAGCAGAAGAAGCAGTAGGTTCAATTTCTTCTCCAGATACTTTAGCGATCGCATTACGCAACACCGTCAGCCATTGCGTTACCACTTCCCCCTCTTCCGCAGAGAGGCAGTACATGACGCCATTGGTGCCATCCGTGAGGTAAATCCGCGGAGAATTCCATGTCTCACTGATACCACCGTCCTGCACAGTGCTTCCCTCTAGTGGAATCACAGCGTTCGGTTTCCGATCCTTGCGATGGATATAATACGACATCGTCCGCCCGTCACAGACAAACCATCGACGTTTCCAGCCTTTCAGCCGTTGACCTTTCTTCTGCAAATACCCTTCTTTCATCCATCGTGGATCGTATCCTGGCAGGGAATCAATCGGTTTCCGCTCTGGTAACTGCATAAAATTGGGATAAAGTTTAGTTTTCTGAATATCATTGTCCTCTCATAATGATATGCCACGTCACGTACATCATTGTTGACGAGGTCGTTGAAGCGTTGCTGGTAGTCTTGAAGCGCCTGCATTGCGCGATCTCGCTTGCGGTCGCGGACGATCTCGCCCGTTGTTGTTTCGCGCGTCGTCGTGGTTTCTTTTTCCCACTTGGCGCTGGTTCCACCGCCAAGGTTCCCTCTTCTATATGGATATGCGTTTCTTCTTCTTTTCCAAAAGTTGCCACAAATGCGCACTTGTTATTGGCTCAAGTGAAGCTCCTCCGCCGCCCCCTCCGCGTTCCCCTCCCCTCCTCCCCCCACAAAAATGCTGACTTCCAACTTCATCTTGCACTTTGTTAAGTATCCAACAAAAGTGTCGCAGATATAATCAAACTCTGACAATATACATTCCGACGATACTTAATCAAATTTGGAAGAAAAAAAAGAGAGGGGAACGCGAAAAGCCACTTCACACAGAGTTCACGAAGACGACGATAATCGCCCACTCTCTACAAAAATCACGACCACGCACGCACGACGTAGCAATCGTTCATTCGCACTCTCTACCTGTCGTCAATAGCAAAACAAATGAGCGCACCCACGTATCAGGTCTGGATATATATATATATCATATACCATCGAATCCAGCTGTCTATCCTTGTCTAGAATGCCTCCTTCCCTCATCCTTTTCGTCCACTATCAGACAAGGATCGCTTTTTTTGCTAACTGTAGAAAATGTGATGGGTGCCTAACAGGATATACGTCCACTATATATGTAGACACCGGACTCGAAGAAAGAAGAGTTCCGCAAGTACTTGGAGAAAAGCGGCGTGGTAGATTCGCTCACCAAGGTGCTCGTCGGGCTCTATGAAGAAGCAGATAAACCTTCAAACGCCGTGGATTATATTAAGCGCTACATGGGGGCGCCTACGGGTGTCGACATTGATGCATTACGCGCGGAAAACGAAGAGCTCAAAAAGAAAAATGCTGAATTAGTCAAGACTATCGAGGAACTCAACAAACGCGTACGTGATACTCTTGTCTTCAAGTTGCATCCAGTGGCAAGCTTTGGTTGCATCAGTTTACATACTCATCACGTTTTCCTTACTTTGTTACTTGTAGCTGACAACAGAGGACGAAGGAGAGGAATCATGAGCGTACAAACAGTATGAGCTATAGCAATAATGACATAAGAAGACAGTCCATAATATGACAGCCTGTATCAATATTCTTTCAGCATATGAGCCTTCATCCGCTTTGGTATTGTCCATTTAAGTACTACATTGCGCCAGCAACTCCGTGATATTTTCTTCCAACGATGTTTTCTGACGGTTTAGGTAGTTCTTTCTTGCCTACAATAGCGAATACCAATTAGACCAAACAGTCTACTTAGCTCATTCGAGTTAATATTGTGACAACACTTACCTCCAAGGAAGAGATCTGGTCGTCTACGTTCTTGGCCTCCTTCTTCATACTCTCTAGATTCTCAGCCTGATTTGTCTGCAAGAACATTTTACCTGTAAACCAATAAAGAATTAGTCGCCAGCCCTGCATGATCTGGTCAACCACAGGTCAATTCGTTACCAATGCTTTGGTATGTAATGGCCTCATTCGGTAACTCTGATAGCTCCATTTTCACCAAGTCCACACGCTTCTTCTGGCGAGTGTAAGCAGCCAGTTTCGCTTCAATCTGAATCATTTCCATGGGAGTTCATGCAAGGAAAGCATCAAAAATTAATCTCTTAATGCAGCACTCTCGATGCAGATCTAGGCGATGGAACGCACCTGTTCGACTTCACGCTGAATGTTTAAAAATTGCGGCTGGAGTTCTTGCAGTTCTTTTGCAACAGCAGGAGGAAGTTGTCGACCACCCTGAGAGACCGAGCTAGTTGTCGACCCTGCTTGTTGCTTCTGGTTTAAATCGCGTAGCAATTTCTTGATACCTGGTACTTTTTCCGCATCGGTAGCCTGTGTTTGCGCAGCCTTCAATGTCGCAATCGCCTCGGCCGATCGTCCCAACTGGTTTTGCGCGTTAGCAAGACGGTGATAGCCTGCCGATATTTCCGTAGTCATCCCAAGATTAGACTTGTGAATTTGATTGATGCATTTTATGTTTCCACATGTGTCGCACCTTTCGCAAAGCTTGGATTGCGTTGTACACACTCTTTCGCATCTGCTTCCGCTAATTCCCACTTTCCAAGTGCACCATACGCGGCACTATGCACAGTCACTCATCCAAGTCAGTCGTCAATGCACTTTATCCATCAGTGGGAATGATTATCATTACCTTCGATTGGAGTAATACACGTGGTTCTCTGGGTCCAGCCGAATCGCCTGCAAGATCACATAGTCTATGAGTAAAACAACTACGCTACCTCTTTCATAGTGCTCAACCAACCTCGGAGTAGTACTCGACAGCCTTATCAAAGTTCTTCACATTGAACTCCTCATTCCCCAAGCTACCACCAGCAGTAATTCACACATAACAACAACAACACGTTTGTCAATTCTGCTACTGGTACACTGGCTATCATAGACAGCCCACAAAAATCAATATAGGATACGCCATTTCACGCACTTCTTCTGCTCTTCTGCTGCTTCCTTGTTGCTCATATCTGGCTCACTCACGCAACGTATCCACTCCTCTCTTTTCCAGCTTTCAGGTCCCAAAATCAAAAACCTCTGGTCCCAACCACTTAACTAGCCACAGCAAAATATAACTGTTATTATATCTGTTAAATATACGCGTCAAGAGATTATGTGAGATACTGAAATGCGAGCAACTCAGAAAGGATCTCTTTAGGTCCGATTTGACTAGTAAAAGCTAATTAAAACTAGACAACCGCGGAGTAGCCATCTCCGACACCTGGAATATGAGAACTAGTTCTTGCTGTATAGTGCTCCTCACATTCGGTCGTGCATTCTGTAGTCCTTTCCATCTTTCACGTCAATACCATCTTGAACTTGTAGTGAGATCACGTGAGTATTGCTCTTGACGTCTTGCTTGAAATCCTTTTTTTGCTTGGACGTCAGCTCTGAGGTCCCAAAGCATGAAAAAAGGGCTTTATCAGCAACTATGATAATCATTATTAGTTTTTTGAGTCTTTAAGTTGTCAAAATCGCATAAAAAAGAGTTCTTGGTAACTCATATAATTATTAAAACGCAAAAAAGCACGCGTAAATATGGAAGATACTTTTTTATTATATGGTTCTCTTTTTTCAATTGATAGAATAGTTTTTTGGAATTTGAATAGATTTGTTTATCGAAAGCATGGAATCTGCTTGTTTGATTGATCATGGAAGCATTAACATTGGGCATGTATTCACGACGATATGAGTCAGTTGCGTTTTGCTACGTAATGCCTGATGTAGAACCAAACCATTTCAATAGGATTCAATTCTGGATAACCTATTGAGAGGAGTAGAACTTCCATTTCTTAGCCAAAATCTGCATTTGATACATAGGATCGAGTCTGTTGACGTTGGGTTTCTGTAGATCGGCTTCAAGCCAAGTGAACTGTCCATCAAAGTTGTCATTGTGATGCGTGAGTGTGTACTCATTCGATGGGAAGCCATCGTAATCTGTCTCAGATGAGACTGACGTCACATGCAGCGGACCATGGTCGAACGAATGGCACACCACCGCTCTCACTCGAGGGTATCTTGGAGCGACGATTGAACGCCGTGCAATTGCCCAACTATGTATTCTTATCGTTCGAAATCTGGCAATACGGCGAATGGCACTTAGCTTCGTGGTTACCGACCGTCACCATATAAAGTACAGACGACATGACGTCGCTGAGCGAGGTCATCCACTTATTACATACTTCTTCGTAGAAAAAGCCCGCTACGTAGGGGACTACTAGATAACTCGTGTCAGCATACGATATGTCGTCAATGTGGTAAATGAAATCAACGATCGAGCCCAGCGTATTCACGTGCTTGGTTGTGTCAACAGAGTTGTCCTTATCCTCAAAATGATCAATGACGACAATTTTGAACGTGTTATCGTCCATTGTGGATTCTGCAGTCATGAACGTGTAGACATCGCTGGCGCTGCCGACCTTGCAGTAATATTTTGGTATTAGCCATAAGCCCCGAGGCTATGGTGTGGTAGTGGAACATTGAGTACGTGTTGTCTTTGTAATACTGCGTCGACATGAGCAGCTACTTTTGCATTGCGGTGCACAGCCTGGAAGCATCGCCAGCATGTAGCATCACCTGCGCATTCGTGGCAAACGACGTCAGCGCGACTGTTCCGACAGACCACACAAGTCGCTTCCTGCACCACCAGCTTTGCGAAGGTTGGTTTTTCCCCAAATGCGCGTTTCCGAAGCCCATCAGCGTAGCAGACGATACAAAAACGATGTCCAGTTTCGTTCCATCGCCGCGTGACAAAGTTTATCTTGCACTGAAAACACAAAATGTAGTGCGGAGGAGCGGTCCATGAAGTTTCCAATGTCTCTAAATGCGCATAGTATGTAACACCAGTGTCGTCCACCCGTCGTACCCACGTCGAGGACTCTACGGGGATCAAATTTTCATCTGAACCGATCAGCTTCGGAGGTTTCCTGCGGGTTTCTTGACGACGGGTGTTGAAGTAGACGACGTCACCGGAGTTGGGATCGATGCGCTTGATGAATGTGGAGCTTTTCAGAGTTGTCGACGTTATTGATATGAGTGAACGAGTGTGGTGATTGGTATGCGGTGATGGACTTACCGGATGATGTTGCGGGTGATGGTCAAGGCATGTCGGCAGCGGTAAAGCATCTGAATCTTGATAGCCGCGTTGTATTCCTTCTGTTGATGATGCAGTTGCGCCGCTTTCGCTTGCATTTTCGCTTTGGCTTGATCAATTTGGCGTTGGATGAGTATTTCTCTGGCGATGTCTTCACAATTGTCCATAATAAGATCGTCACACATAATTTTTTCATAGGTCTCAACGTTAATATAGTACGGCTTTGACAGGCCACGACCATAATCTTCGAGCCTCAATTGCCAACGACAGCCAGGAAGCATCAAAGAAGCAGGGTCTTGTATAAGCTGTTTCTGAAGCTCATTAAGGTCTTGTTCGAAGATTCGCGTCGCTTCTGCTTGCATAGCCGCTCGTCCTTCGCTAGTAGAAAGCCACACAATGGTCGCTGTGCGAACTTCGATGGCGACTTTCTCCCCAATGGTGGTCCAGGATTTTTCCATTTGTTGCTGTAATGCTTGTGCGCGCTCGCGTTTGTATTGTGCGCGCTCTTCCTCTTGCTTGCGAAGCTTGCGATTCGCATAGACGCGACTCGAGGCGTCCTGAAATGCACGACGTTGAGCGAGCTCGGCTTCTTCACGCTCTCTCTGTTGGACGGCTCTGCTTATGGCATCTTCAATGGACATCTTAGCGATTTCTGCTTCGATCAATCTCTGCTCGTACAAGTCATGATGCAGTTCTCGTTCGCGTAGTTTGGCGGCAGCGACTTCTTTTCGACGATGGTAGTAGTATTGCCAATCCGTAAATGAAGCTTGGAGGACTTTCAATATGACATAACCCTGATCAGATAATGGCTTGTTTAGTGAACACCAAGGCAATGTCCAATACGTACTCTTTCGGTGTCTGCTGGCAATAATCGCTGCGATACGGTCCTTGCGCTTAGCATATTGAATTTTTGCATCCTATGGACACAGTAACAGAGACAAAGATGCTCTAATCGTCAAGTTGGTGAGGCAAACCTGGGTAATATCCATTGCCTACCTGGTAATATGCGACCAAGGATTTCCAACAACGTTGTTTCCAAACACGATGGTGATGTCTTGTACTTCGTTGGTAAGCAGCTTCGTGCCTACATGCGGCGAGAGCCAGCAGACAAAGTTAATGTATCGACAGGATCCAAGCGATGGGTGTTGCGCATGGATCGACATACAAAAGTTGCATAGACTGATAAAAGATCTTCCATGGCTGGAATGTCCAGCAGATCAATGTCCTATAGTATTTCACAGTCGCGGTTTGCGCCATGGCTCGCAATTCCGTCAGGCGCTGGTGATTGGCCAGCAATCTGCGAACAAATTTCTTCCCCGAGCATCGTCGGAAGTGCATGTCACTGTACTTCATCAGCTTTCTCTCAGCGACGTAACTTTTCCAGCGGGCCATTCGCTGCCGTGGTTCGCGAGATCGCCAGAGTTTGATCGCACATTCGATACGGAAGCGTGTTTCTTCCTGTTCAAATCGAGTTTTGGCCTCGGAGTAGATATTCTGGTAGAACGTGAGGCGCATGTCGTCGGTCAACCGTTTAAAGCATTGTGTCTTGATTATGAGCAGCAAGTCCGGGCGTGTCTCTGTGTGTTAGTGTCAATACATGCGATGGTTACATGAAATTGGCTCCAGGTACAGAATGCGAGTGTTACCTGCATATTCCAGAAACAATGCTTCAGTCACGACGTATGTTCTCGAGCTGGAGCTTGTGCTTAGTTCTGCGAACAATGGCGTCAATTGCATCTCGTCTGCGCTGCCTTCACACGCTGTGAACAGCAGACGCTTGAGTTCTCGTAGATGACGAATGGCCAATATTTGCTTAAAGGTGCTGGTGTCAACGACTGAAGAAAACTCATCAAACCAGAGTGTCAGGAGCTTCATCTCGCCTTCTCGCCACCGATCAAGCACATAGAACGCGCATAGAAACTCTCGATAGTCCAGTTTGAGTGATTCGGTGTGTTGAAAAGCGTGGCAGACGGCGCGTAGTCGAGAAACGATCTCAATGCAGGAAGACGAAGAAAGATCGATTTGCAATGCCGCATTGAAACTGATCTCCAACTGAGGGACTGTCACTAAACTGTCTGGAAACGCGTCATGGAATTTTTTGGCGAGTTTTCGCACCCATGGCAAGGCTGGTAAGTTGTGAGAACTGCCTAGGTTTTTAGTATTACTGGCAAGGTATTCACTGACCAATGCATACAAGACTCTAATGTGTTGCCATCTCGTGTGGAAGCGGAAACTCCGTTGTTCATGTTGCTGTCGCAATTCCAGTTGCAGCAGTTCTTCATTATTGCGTACGAGCGCTTCTTCCCTCCGATCTTTTACCCGAGTTCTTGTTGGTTCTGACTGTACAGCGAGCTTTTCCAGTTGAGGTGATGTCAATCGGCGCTTCCTGTCTTTGTGGACTTTGGTAGGACTAGTAAGACCTCCCAAACCAATCATGGCATAGGAATGGCTCCTCGGAGAATCTTATGCTAAATATTGTGCGTCGTTTGGCTTGAACAACCAATTATCGCCACACACTTCAACCATTGATAAGTAATGTCAGAAGTGACGAAGAGCATCTTGAGTGTGGCACTGGGTGATAGTGCTGCCACAGTAACACTCGCTCCAGAGGAGAAGCGTGAGTTTGGTAGTGTCCCTTATGAACGTGTGCTGAAGGAAACCGAGTGTCACAAAATTGATCGCACGGCAAAGAAACTCGATCGATTGGATGGCGTTGCGCATGTGTGGGTGCGAGATGCTCGACCTTTCAGTCATGGCCGTGAAAGTCTAGTGTAAGTACTTGATGCCGAATTTGTTCACTTTATCAAATGGCAAAATATGCTAGACCTTCATGGATAATCGTATGTTAGGCCAGCATTCTCATTGCGTTGTCAACCGTGGTTCCCAATTGGTGAGATCAGGGTACCAATCAAATCATTTTAAAGCGTGTTTGGTGATAAGAAAGAAAGTCATTCAAGCTTCTTTGTTCTGGGCACTTGTCAGGATATGATTCAGGATAAATATGCCGAGCTTTCTACTTACAATGAAGCCACAGATGGACCATTAAACCTCTTCTTTGACGGTCACATGCTGGAAGATATCAAGACGTTTGGTGATTACATTTCCGTCACAAAGCATGATAATCATACTGGTGAACCTCAAACAACGTGTCGTCAACCGTCCTGGCCGAAACCATTTGCAGGTGAGCAGTGTATAATTGATCGAATGTAGTTACTCATTTGTCCAGCATGGAAATGTTAATTACAGAGAATCTACTGGAATAGGAATCATCTGGGTCGTCCCGTTTCGATCATTTCACGGACAGACATCAATTCAATGGGGCAGTGGGCGAGATGTTGAGTCACATCAACAAGAGCACACCAATTGATCAAAGAAGCAAATCTATTACTGAAAGCAAGTTAATCGACACGACCAAGATGCCATGTGGAGCGTTTTTACATGAACAAACCATCCCATCATATAAATAATCCCTATGACCCACATACATGGGTGGTTGTTTTTACCCCAGCAGCCCCCTGGTCTCAATATCATCGCCACTTCCAGAATCGTCGCTATCGTCACGTTCTTCCTCATCATAATCGTATGAACGGCGACGGCGACGACTGCGACGTCGCTTGCGTCGTGTCTTCTTCTCTTTGTCGGCCTTATAGGTCGGTCCGTGACCCATCAGTCTACCAAGGCAAGGGACCAAGTACGTACACCGACAACAGCATTTGTAGAGGTAGCTTTCGTCGTCCCGGTCACGGTGAGTAGTGAATGCATTCTCTGCAGACACAAATTTATCGTTGAGTTCTGAGACTTCTACACGCGCCTTGAGCTCCGGAACACGCAGCATTTCATGGACATCGTCAACCATCACAGGTACAGCGTAGATATCCAACGTCCATCTGATGATTGCCACTCATGCATGAGAATGACAGCTACAGAAGAACAGACAATTGAACATAATCGCGGCACGCACCTTACAATGGGTTTAGCGCCTGCAGTTCCATAGAGCTCTGCATACAGCGCATACACCTGTGGATTCACACCTCTATCAGACGAATAACGACATACCAACGCACAGAACGTGAGTGAAATTCACTTCAACTTCAATGCAAATGAGACAGTAACCGTTCACCGATAGTCTTTGGTCGCGACGAGCCCTTTCTTTAGACAATACTCTTTCGGATCAAACAGCGTATAGTTCGTGACCGGTCCTGGTTTCGTCACAGGGCAATCTGGGTCTTCCTCGCTCAGAATGTATGCCATCCAGGCATCCAACCATGTCGTTTCCACGAGAAACCACGCATCCCCGCGTTTCAACTCGCGCGTATCGTACTTGAGGATTAATTCGCGCTCCTATGCCAATTGCAACCCCAATCATAAGTCATCATACACAAAGCAAGTCACTGTGTCATAGTGAAGAGGAAGATGATAATCGTACAAGTCGACGGCGTTCCTCGGCGAGCGGCCGGCCAAATATGACACCGGCGGAGCGTTCGTCCGTCACCAGCGAGTCCCCGAATCCGCACTCGAGATCGACGTCCGTCAATTCGATCGCGTCGGTATCAGCAGCGCTACTGTCCGCGCGCTGCGCTCTGCCCGCGAACAGCTTCATCATCGTTACACAATCTTCCGGAACTTTGGGTTTGGTGGTACCCACCAATGCGTTTCCAGAGGTTAGACTATGATATATAGTAGGTTTGTGGCTGTTTTATTTTTGCGCTTGTATGGGTGTAACTTCGCACATTCTCTTGGATAGGTGGAGTGATTTCTTCAGCGAACATGTATTACGGTACTGCGTTAACATATAGAGCGGACGCGTCCACTACTTTGGTGGACGACAGGAAGAGCTACACTATCCACAAGTAGCCATTTGTGACAACCGAAGCGAGAAGGATGAGTGACTCCGAAGATGATTTCGAGTATGATGAGGAAGCAGAACAGGAAGAGGAAGTCGAATTGGGGTTTGTGAGCAAAGTCCAAAAGCATGATGGAGAGTTGATGATGCATAAGAATCCGGATTGGAGCGAATGGGACGGTGGCAAAGTTGGTGGCAAACCCGTTTGGCTGAATCCACAGACGATCCCTACGACAGATCAGCTCGCATGTCCTGAATGCACATTGCCCATGGCGTTCATACTACAGATTTACTGTCCGTTGGACGATGAACCGGACGCGTTCCACCGCAGTTTATATGTGTTTTGCTGTCGCAACAGTGACTGCAGCCACCAAGGACGCGCCTGCAAGGTTTTCCGTGCGCAACTGCCAAAGCTGAACGCGTTTTATGCAGAAGAAAGCGGCGTGAAAGAGCCGCGCAGAAGCGATGACAGCGTGGCGCCATCGTTGTGCTCGCTTTGTGGCCAGCGCGCAGTTTTCACCTGTAGTGCCTGCAATGTAGCGCGATACTGCTGCAAGGCGCACCAGAAAGACCACTGGAGTCATGGACATAAGCAGGATTGCTCAAAGTGGTAAGAATGGGTATTGTGAAATATTATCGGTATTGTAGCTCTCAGGCTCATTTTTTTCATGTGTATATACTTGTTCCAGCCTAGAAACACATCAATTGATCGAGTCGGAGGACAGTGTGACGAAATTACGCAACAAAGGCTCGAAGTGGGTCTTTCCAGAGTATGAAATGGAGATCGACCATGAACCAGATAGCCGTGAGGCTGCAAATGAGTAAGTTCTGTGTTGCAAATTTTATTATTATTGAATTGCCTTGTGTGGTTGTCTTTGTGTTTAATAAAGTATTGCATCTGGTTGTCTTTGTATTCTCAACAGATATGAAGCAAAATTACTGGCAGATTTTGAAAAAAGTAAGTCCTTTCTGTTGCTTCCACTCATGTATCTCTCATCAGATGTTTCTCATGAATCATATTGTCACTTGCAGACCACAAAGTCGGTGGGACCAAAGCAGCTGAAGGAGAAGAAAGCGACCCGTTCACTGACGATTCGGCCATCGACGTGACGCAGAAAGAGTTGAGCGAAGCCATTGGCGCGAGTACTGATCAAGACAAGCAATACATTCGCTTTCTGACGAGAGTCGCACTCGCGAAAGACCAGGTGCTTCGTTACGCGCGGTGGCAGGAAAACAGCGTGTTGTGGGTACATTCCAAGATGATTTTGGAAAACGCTAAAGCTGGAATCCCTCCATGCTCACATTGTGGCAGTGAGCGGCAATTCGAGTTTCAGATCTTGCCGCAGCTGCTATTTTACCTGCATGTGGACCAGAAAAGCTCACTAAGTGCCATCGGCGACAAGAGTTGCGATTGGGGGACGCTCGTGGTCTACACGTGCGTCAATAGCTGTGTGTTAGATGGACAATACGCCGAGGAATTTTTGCATTACCAGTCTCCATACGCTGGTGCATGAAAATGAAATGAAGTTTTTTTGATCGATGTGCGGAAACGTAGATGTAAATGCCATATTTTTGGTTGGGTTTACCAGGATATGCATCGTTTTCTCTTTGTTCTTTTCCTGTAGTTCCAACGACTTGCAGATACTCCTTAACCCTCTTTCCTTCGCTATGTGCGTATTAATCATAATTATATCCAGCATGCGCTGCATGGAGGCTCGCAACTGTTCACATACACACCAGTGTCAAGGCTCAGCAGCCTCATCGTGCATGTATGTTCCATCTTACTGAGTTGTTCACTTCCATCAAAAAAGGAAATTTACACAATAGCTTTTAGAATTTTTAGGATAGATCCTAAATATGATTTTTGTAAGTATAGGTATTTATGATATTCTTAATTTTTCTCCCATTTTTAGGTTCCATAGAGCCTCAAAACAAAGCCTGTTTCTTTTCATTGCTATCGACGTACTTGACAGACCCAAAGCTGTTCACGGCGTTCAGCCAGGAGATGCAAACTTTGTGACAGAATCTGTTATGTTGATAATTGTTCTTGTAAGTGTCTTCTCTTTGCGATGTATGGAACGTATTCGCCTTATAGATCGTATTTACTTATTACAAAGGACACCGAGAATGTCACCCCGAGCAATAATGCGGGAGCTCTTCAGCCATGAGAGGTGAATATCCAGCTATCGTCTAGCCACTGCGAGTAAAGCTAGCCATACAAATTTCTATACCTAAGGAGTCTTTTCTCATTAAATGATATGCAAATAGTAAAAATTACTATTTATTCCATGTAGTAAACCCTTTTTACTTATGGACTAACCACAAGCAATAAACAGCTGCACCTGCAGACCTGGGTGAGCCTGCAATGTAATGGAGATCCATTACATTACTGGTCGTATGTGTGGTTGCCCCTTAGAATGCCTGCTGCAGCAAAAAGCAATGGATACTTGTCACTATAGAGGACGTCCAATCCTTACATAAACACGCGCTCGATTCATCCTTGTGTGCTGAGGAACGCCTTGTTGACTAAATCGAACTGTTGTGAAAGAATGGAGGCTAAATATATCAAGGTTCTCCACGTGAACTTAGGTTCTGATCCAAAACTCAAAGATATCCAAGTAGCTACAAAATTCGCTACGATCACATTATAAAAGAAAAAGACAAGAAATACCAAGACATAAAAGTACAGGTCATCTAACTGACTTGCACCAGTGAAAGCAAGAAGACACCATGTCATCCTTGCGAGTGCGCGCTCAAAACAAGGTAACACACAAGCCAGCGATTGATTTTATTCGCAAATACGATGGTTAACGACGTTTCTGACTCTTGTTATTTAATGGCTTAGCTTCTCAGTAAGCTTGGCGCGGCCAAGCCGAGCAGGAATGTGCAATTCGACTTGGTGTATCCGAATTTCGAGCAGACATCGATCGAAGTGCTCAGTCTTGTAGCAGCGATGCGAGGCTTCCTCCATTCTTTGCAAGGTATAACACCAATCTTTGATGACTTAAAACATTGGAAACTTTACTCACAATTGATCATGGTGACTACATAGGATCCCACTCATCGGCGTTGGTCCTGGTGCAATCGATTAACAATGTAACGATGCATCAAGACAATTCTCCCGCGATCAAGCAGTTTGTTGGTGAGATCAAAGGTGCATTCATCCGAATGGATGCGCAAACGCAGGAAGCAAATGTCAAGCGCTTCCAGCAGCAAGTACTCAAGCCTATGGAGGCATGGATGAGCAAAATCCACGAGTTGAAGCAGCAAGTTACGGTGTTTGAAGATGAAAAGACGCTCTTTGACCACTATACACGCAAGGTCATGACCATGCGCGAAGCAAGAGACAAACGCGCTAGTGTAGGAAAACCAGAAAAGGCCAAGGATGTTGAGAAACTCGTGCGGGTAAGTCTAGAAGTTCTCTCTCTTTCTCTGTTGTTAATCCAAGTAAACTCACGTCATATGGCTCTTTGCGTTGCTTTAAGAACGAGCAAAAGCTCGCAGCGAGCACTACGTCATACACAAAACAATCCGAGAAGACGATTAACAGTCTCCGCAACTTTGTCGACATGCGCGACCAAACGCTGATGCCAATTTTGCATCGTTTACTGCAGTTCCGGGTAGAATACGCCAACCAACTTCACGCTGACTCGGCGCGCATAGAGGCGATCCTTAACAATGAAGCATTCACCAGCAATGATTTTAACGCCAATGAGCAAGAAAATGACCCTCCGGTGCAGAGCCTATCGTTCGAGAGCTTTGTTGGTGAAAATCCACCGGTGGTGGAAACGACAACAGCGCCATCGACGACACCATCATTCGACTTTAGCGCGGACGAATGGGAAGCCAAACCACCGTCAAGAACAGATTCTCGACGCTTGAGCCTCGAGAATATGAACCACCACCAGCCCCCACCTCCACCTCCACTACCCGCGTCCCCTACGAGTCCCGACAGCTTTCACTTTGCCGAGTACGCCACTACACCTGTAGCGACGATGTCGCCTCATCATTTCTTTCAGCCACCTCCACCTCCTCCTCCCTCGTCTCCCTCAACTCCTTGGGACGACGCCATGAAACCCACGCCGATTGCCGTGGCGATCCCATACAGTACGATGCCTGCCACATTGGCGTCGCCTACGTCGCCTTCATCTGCACAATGGTCAACGTTTGACAATATGGGCCACCCGATGACCCCAAATAGTTATCAACCCACTGCACCAGCCGGAGAAATAGTAATGAATCCCTTTCAGACGGGTTTCCAACATCTCCACAACACAGCAATGAGCGACGGTGGTGCCCAACTCTAAGAATTGGAAGAGAGAGATAGAAATGAGTAAGTATTTCAGAAGGAAATCATCCTCCTTGCGTATAACGAGCAAATAAGAAATCACAAAGCAATAGCATTTGCCTTTTGAATTAACTCAGAATGTTATGGAGATTCTGGAGCCGCTGGTGGCGTTGTTGCTGATTGTCGTTCAAGTATTTCTCGCTTTGCATCTCCTGTATCCGCGAGACCGCGCGTTTGAACGCTACTTTCAAATCCTGCAGTGCACATAAGTTTTGAATTTGCAGTCCCGCCATCTTGGCGGGGTTGTAGGCACCAACAGCAGAATCCCAGGAGCTAGTGACAGGAATATTGCGCTCTTGGAGCGCCTGTTGTTCATTTTTCTGCTTGGTAGCTTGTGTTTCTGCTTGTTTTGCAGTCTGTTCATCAACCACCAACGCTTCCTCATCGAACTGAAAGATCTGATGCGCAGGTACTTCCGCCGACCAGATCAACCGTGTACGATGCTCATAGAGCTCATCAATCAGCAGGATGAACCGCCTCGCTTGATCGTGCTGTTTCATGCGCAACACTGGCACATTCACTAGCACGAGAGTATGGAAACACTCGCACAGCGCCTTGTAATCAGCCGCTCCTTTCTCGGTATTACATAAATGATTGAACGTGGTCATACAGACACCACTCGTGCGTGAACCTCGAACATGGAGATGGCGCCCCATCATCACGGGAATACGCAGGTCTTCTTCTTCTTTGTCGCCGTTAGGAATTAATTGTCGATAGAGCGCTAGTAATTTGCTATTGGTAGCTTCAGTCAATGGATACAGGAACGTTGCTTCTCCAAATGGCTGTATATACAACCATGAAGGATCGCGATACTCAGATATTTATGTGCAAGGATTTTGTCAGATAGTAACAAAGTATGAACTCGCTTACCTCAGATAGCATTCGATAGTCGGTCTCTGAGTTAATGTTGACAACCTTTGTGTGTCTCGTTAGCTGGTCCAAGAACGGCATAAAGTATTCACGGTTCGTACCATCATGATACAAGTTCTAGTGAAATAAGCAAGTCGGGAAGGTGAGTGTAAGCTACTATTCTCTCGACTAGTCAACAGGAATTCTAAACTTCTTACCTTTGGTGAAGTATTCGAAGTCGCTACCATGACGACCCCTTTATTGAAGAAAACGCCAAAGAGCTTGCGCATGATGAGCGCATCAGCAATATCCGTGACTTGGAACTCGTCAAAACAGAGCAAATGATTCTCGTCGGCGAGTTGCTCAGCGACGATCGTGATGACATCTTTGCGTGGATCAGAGAGATCGATATTGCGTTGCCGACCATATAACTGCAAGTGTTTCTGGCGTTCGCGTTGCAACCGTTCATGCACATCTAACATAAACTTATTGAAATGCACGCGACGTTTGCGCTGCACATTGACGTTCGCGAAGAACAAGTCCATCAACATTGACTTGCCGGTGCCGACACTGCCATAGAGGTACAATCCTCTTGGTACCATCACCTGAGAAGCTCGCTTGGCAACTTTCTCGTCAGGATGTGTCTCTTTTCTGTCTTCTTTATCTTCATCTTCACGTTCATAATCTTTAAATGTGGGCAATGTATACCCATCCAATCGCCTCTGCAGCTTGTCCAAGTGTGTTTGCACCACCGCCAATTGTGCGCGATCGAGCGTCAAGATACGCTGTGCCACCAGCTGCTCATATTGCTGCGAAGGCTTGGTGGCTAGTGCTCTCAAAGCAGAGGAAGAGAGCGATCTTCTGGCGATTACACGTTGTCTAGTTGTCCATCCACGTTGCATCATGTGTAAGGGAAATGCACAACAAGGTCGCCACTTGCAACCAAATACGCCGAGTTGAGTGTCAAATGTGTGCACGATTATGGTGTGGTCCACATCACGCACATCAACAGCAATATCCGCTGACACAGTCAGCATTGTTGTCATTATCTGATCTCAAAATGCTGCAGAAGACGATCGTGGTCGCGGGTGGCGGTGTTGTAGGGCTCAGTGTAGCGCGTACCGCAGCACGCCAAGGACTGCAGGTGCTGCTGTTGGAAAAAAATGTGCTTATTGGTATGGAAACGAGCTCTCGTAACAGCGAAGTCGTGCATGGTCAGTATGCATTGAAACACTCACATTCAAATCTAATCGATGGATCTACCACATTGACTGAGTGTGTTTATTATGCGTGGAATGCATTCTTCAGCGGGTATTTACTATGCGAAGGATAGCTGGAAGGCAAAGCTCTGTGTTCGTGGAAAAGAGATGCTGTATCGATTCTGTGATGACTACAATGTGCCCTATCGCAAGTGTGGGAAGCTCATTGTGGCGCAGGAGCATCAGGTACATTAAGTACCAAGCGAAACTAGCAAGCATTACTTTAAGGAACATAAACTACTGACAACTGATATCACTAAGGGTGTGGGTGGTAACTTGCTTGATGCTTAGACAGACCAACTGCGTGCGATTGGGAAGCGCGGATTTGATAACCATGTGACAGATTTGCGATTCATTTCAAAAGCTGAAGCGAAAGCCATTGAGCCACAGGCTGAATGCCATGAGGTACGAAAGGCGATATCGTGATGACGTGTCGTACTTAGCTTATCTTCGTTTTCCTCTTTGTGTGCCTCACAGGCTCTCTATTCACCTTCCACTGGCATTATTGACTCGCATTCGTACATGCTTGCGCTACAAGGAGACGCCGAAGCCCATGGCGCTGCAGTGGCACTCTCGACCGCTGTACAAGGCGTCAAATACGATAGTCAGAGAAACACCTTCACGATTGAAGCAGCACAAAACGGAAGTGTCTACCAACTCGACTGCGACTACTTCGTCAATGCTACCGGGATGTTTGCACCATTGTTGCAACACAAAATTACCGTGACTGGACAGAAAGAGAAACCCAATACCGGTGCTCTTCCGAACGTTCCCAAGCATTTTGCGAAAGGAACGTACTTCAAGCTAACGGGAAAGAATTCCAGACCATTCAGGTGACTTTTGGTTGTCCTTGCCATAATTCTTTGTATGGAAATACTCATTTTCACCTATTATGATGGATGGTTGTTGCTGTTTGCAGTCACTTAGTGTATCCAATCCCAGAAATTGGTGGACTAGGTGTGCACTCAACAGTCGATATGGAGGGAAATGTCAAATTTGGCCCCGATGTAGAATGGATCGATACAATCGACTACATGGTAATGCCCTTCATCTTGTCCATGACTTTAAGTTGACATGCTGAATGACTTCTGCTTTCTTTTATACTCTTGCAAATTAGCCTGATCAGTCAAAAGCGCAGCATTTCGCAGATAAGATCCGCCTGTATTGGCCCGGTGTGGATGCAGAGAACTTGGTAGCTGACTATTGCGGTATTCGACCAAAGATTGAGATAGGCAACCAGATCTACGAGGATTTCTACATCGCCGTACGTGATGCCCATGCTGAAAAGCTTGCTCATCAGCTTTATGGTATTTTACTAATAATGACGTATGCCTACCTGCAAATTTTCTTATTAAGGATCAATTGATGCATGGCGTTCCAGGGTTGGTCCATCTATGCGGCATTGAATCGCCTGGACTCACATCCTCACTGGCAATCGCAGAGGTTGTGGTTGGCATGCTCAAAGGCACATAAGAATGGGTATGGTGGATCAGTGACAGGGAAATTTTAGATTGCATTTCGCAAATTTACTCCCTCATTCAGAATAGAATAGACTCATAATCTACACAACGATTGCATCTGCATCATCTTTGTCGATGTGGATGTGTTCACTTTTACTAGGATTCTTATTCTCGGATGAACTCGACAATTTGATATCATCCTCGGTTTCCATGAGGAGCTCAAACTCTTCGTCTGCATCCATTTCCAGCTGTAGATGCTTCTTAGTAGCTAAAGATGCCAAGATCAAAATACAAGCGCTGCTGACATTGAGGTAGAAGGACATTCCATAGTGCATCTTTGTCGTATCAAGCGTATTGGCTTGACGCGACCAAAGTACTGCCAAGATACTCTGCGCAACAGCGGTGAACAGTGACGCCACGTAACCCGTCTTGACGAGGTAAGAATCGACTGCAGCACACGATACACCGACCAGCAGCACCACAAGCGTAAATCCCAAACCAATTGCTACCAAAATTGCCATGGCAATTGTCGTTCGACCCAAATCTCCACAGGATTTTTTGAGGAATCTGAGCCAGTTCGTGATGCTAGTAGGATCGATATTTGTGTGTGTAAGTAGGATATCCATCGGTGCATCAGAATGACAGAGACTCAATTCAGCTTTCATCTTTTTCCGTGTACATTTGCCTCCGATGAACCCTGGAACAGTCTCACAACTGATGCTGCTCACGTCTGTACTATGCAGAGACGCGCAGGTGAATGTGGCTGCGCTGATATTCCACACGTCTCCGATGACGCTGGTGGTCGACGAGGAATTCGTGATTGCTGTCTGCACCGTGATGCAGGATCCCCAAATACCGAACACGAGCTCGACTTTAGTGATAGCATCTGGATTTGGACTTGGAATCGCAAATTTGGACCAGTATGGGAGAAGCAGACTCAATACTGAGAGCGTACTAGCCAGGATCGCACATACCAGAGCTATGGGAGCGTCCACCACACAAACAAACAGTCACAACATCTGTAGCTTCAACTCGCCCTTTCATCTTGAAGGCAAGAAATGCACCAAATAGAAACTCACCAATAGCCCCAGCACGCGAGCACCCCATGTCTCAGCAGCGACTTCAGATTCGATGCAATCACTGAAAGTCACTTGTCATCTTATAACGGGCGTCTGCAATCAGTCACCTATGAAACGACGGCAGGCTGCCGAAGTGTACAGAATAGTGGATAAATATGCCTGCTGTCGTGGTAAAGAAAACCGCGAAGAAGAAAACTACGACCGCGGCGTCTGCTCTGCCTGCTTCTACTCTCACTGTCAGTACCGTATCTGCCGATATCAATGCACGTCAAGTGACACGAGCCGAATTTCAGGAGTTGTCTAATGCTGTGGCTCAACTGAAGAAAGACTTACTCAAACGCCAAAGCATAGGTGAGACAGTCAACCTTGTAAGTGCAGTTGTTAGTGCTAGCCATTCATGTTGGGTTTTGCTTTCCGATTAGAATGTCAACTAGAAAGCGAATTAGAACTCTACAATGCTGAAATCACAGCCAACAAGACATCCATGGGCACTTTGGCGGAGTTAGTGATGGAGAAAACCACGGAATTGCAACATTTGCTCGCTAGCCAATTGCAGCAAGTGCAAGTCGAAACAAATCAGCAGTTGACAGATTTCCAACTTGCACTGGAGCGGCTGGAATTTCGCTTCAAGCATCACATACGCGATAGTCAATCGCTCGCAGAACAATTTGACCTGCAGCAGGAATCGTTGCAAAATTTGCGTTCTCAATTAAGCCAAAGCCATTTATTGGTGGAGAAACTACAAGAGCACCAAACAACATTCACAGAAACCGTACAGTACACTGTAGCTGCAACTGAACGAAAGGCTGCTGCTGCTGCCATAGAATGCATGAAGACAATCGAAAGCTTCCAACAGCGGATGATCGCATATGTGAAAAAAGTTGAGGAAGATACGGAAGGCGCGTCTGTGTTTACATTGCTGTGTATTTTGTTTCTTTTGCCGCCGAAAGACTGTCTTTGTACTGTTCTTTGCAGGGCCTATCAATTCTATCACAGTGCAACTCCGTGATTTGGAGACAACGGATAAACGACAAGGAGTATTGATCCATCAGGTCAAGTGAGGATCTTTATAACTACACCTCATTGATAGTAGCTAAACATGGCTTCCTCTGTGGTACTAAGACAGACGTTAGACGATCTTATGACACTGCGAATGCATCTAGATGCGTTTAAGAGCGAACACTGCCACTGTCAGCGAGAGCTGGAGGATAGAATACAAGTCCAACGAGAGGTAACATCCAGGCTTTTTTCCTCTCTTTAAATCATGGGGATTAGATGTATATGGTGCTTTGCCGGACAGGATTCAAGGCGGATGACCTCATTGGAGAAGAAGCTGAGCAGTATGCTTTCCATTGTAGAGAAAGCTGCTGATCATGAGGAAGTGCGACGTCTCCTGGATCGTTTGAGTGATAGCGTGAAATTGCGCATTGAAGCAGTACTAGAGGTGGAGTATCAACCTTCAAGCACTCCAATCTGCCTTTCAATTACTGTACTAATGCATTATGATGCCATAGCTAGTAGCGCTGTGTGTTCAGAGCTTATCTTCGCAATGCGATCCGTCATATGACTAACAGAACAGATCATATTGCTGCTGGTTGTTTTGTACCCATGTTGTAACGAATATGTCTAAAATTTTCCTGATATGTCAAAAATGATATTTTTGGACATTTCTCATGAATTCTTGACATGACCAACACTCTGGATTGTGAAGGGAAACGACAGTGGAAAATGAGCGGGAACATGACGAGCACGACGGCGTTGCCGCGATTGAACCTGCAGGAACAGCTCACATGGCTCGAAAGTGTAAGATTTCTATGAATGGACGAGAAGGAGATGATGTGCGCTGTCGTTTGGTACTGATTTGTTCGTGCGATTGATGTGGTGTGGATACTATAGCGACCGAAGAATGCATTGCAGCAATGCGTCAACTCGCACGTGATTAGCGCATATTTGGACTCGCGCTCCGCCAGAAAAACAGAGTATGGAGATTATTATTTGTGTGAATGAGCCTATGTGTGCTTCTCGCGAATGTATAGTCATTTTTCATTGGTTTGTCGTGTTTGGTGGTCGTAGGTCAATGAAGGAAAATATTTATACCAATGCACGAGAAACCATGGAACGAGGAGCAACCGCGCTTCGCGTATTCCAACAGCTAAAAGCACACAACTCAGGCTCAATCAAAATCGTACCGACGCCGCGAATTGCTCCACCGCAGCCACGGTCCGTTATTATTCAGGAAACAGTAGTAACTCGTGCAGAGCAACTGGGTACAACCGTAGCGAATGTGGCTAAAGTCGAAACAGTTGAAACAGTTTCTTCGCGCGAACCACTAAAGCAAGAAGGTCGAGATGATCTGCGCGGCACTTTAGATGGTGATGATGCAGATTTTGGTGATGCTGAGATGTTTGAAGCGCTGGATGTAGATGCACTAGTGGCCGACCATCAACGACAGACGGGCAATCATAGAGAAACAACCAAATATGACCAAGTCACTCGAAGTGTGGCAGTTGTAGACACACAGCACGTTGTATCACCTCCTATAGCGAAGTTTCCTGATGCAACAATGTTTGAGCCGGCAGTACTTCCGTCAGCAATGATGAATTCATCACCCTTACCTACAGCTGAGGCGCTTCGTCAGTCTATCAGAGAAACACGCGAACAGCTTAGAAGAGTGCGTGAAGAATGTGACGATGCATTTCTGGAGGGCGACGTGCCATTCGAACTACAAAATAGACGGACCAAACTGGAAAGTAAACTGGAAGCACTCAGTAAGCAGTATCGTGACGCCAAAGTCCCAACATCGACAGCATCAACTTTATCTTTGTCGGTTTCTCAAAGCAACTTGTCGTACCAACAAGTTGGGAATGACATTCGGCTGGTTACCCCATCCCCGTGTGGTTCACCCATGAACAATGAGACATTTAAGAGTCGTGCTCCAGTGTGCTCGTGCGGACAGATGACTACAGAAGCGCGCGTTCAACATGGTTCGAACGCTAAGAAGATGTACTATCGCTGCAACAGCTGTGGATTTCACTCTTGGGTTGACAATACTCTGAACAGTAGAGAAGAAAGAATAAATTCGCTCCCATCCGCCAGCAATATCGCTTCAGAATCCCCTTGTGTTTCTAGTGATCCGAGTGTGAACTCGAAGATGCAACGCGCAAAACGCGTTCTCAGTGATATTTTTGGTCATAACGCGTTTCGACCTAACCAAGAGAGGATTGTCATGGAAGCATTCACAGGCAGAGATGTATTTGTGCTTATGCCAACTGGCGGTGGGAAAAGTCTTTGCTACCAGCTTCCTGCGTGTATTGATGATGGCGTTACAGTTGTTATCTCACCATTGGTATCACTAATCCAAGATCAAGTCCAGCAATTACAGGCGCTAGATATCAGCGTTGCAAACTTGAATGGGGAGCAAGACTATGAAACTGTGCAAAAGCCAATCATTTCGAAACTTTTTTCCAGCCGTGTCAGTATAAAGTTGCTATATGTGACTCCTGAAAAAATCGCATCGAGCACGATGCTCAGTAACTTGTTCGAGTCACTTGAGAAGCGTGGTCAACTTGCACGTTTTGTTGTTGACGAAGCGCATTGCATTAGTCAATGGGGTCATGATTTTAGGAAAGATTATATGAATCTAGGGCAGCTACGATCGAAGTTTCCATCGGTAAGCTCATGATACCCGGATTATTTGAAGGTATGATTAATTAGTTTTGAATGCACTAACTTTGTTCACATAGGTCCCAATCATGGCATTAACTGCTACAGCCAATTCACAGACTGAAGCAGATATTGTGAAGAACTTGCAATTATCAAACCCTTTCATCACGCGATCTAGTTTCAATCGGTAAGTAGTAATGCTCAAAACTATTTGAATGACACAACTCCTACTGACCAGATGCTGTGGTGATAATAGACCAAATCTCACTTACGATGTGCGAAAGAAGGGCTCCAAGTTCATGAACGAAATCGCGGATTATGTTCGTAAGCACATTGACGATTCTGGAATTATTTATTGGTAAGACCTGAAATCCAAGTAATACTGTATTCTGTGCTCTGTATAACTTCACGATCAACCTTGTAGTTTGTCAAAGAAGGATTGCGAGCAAGTCGCGGAAAAATTGATAAAAGCACTTGGATTTGAAGGTACACGAAAAGCGAGTTCAATATCATTTTACCATGCCGGACTGGAACCGGAAGATCGCGCATTTCGTCACCACGAATGGAGTAAAGGCAAAATTAAGCTCATAGTAGCAACGGTAGCGTTCGGTATGGGTATCAACAAACCCGACGTGCGCTACGTCATTCATCACACGATTCCACAATCTGTCACACATTATTATCAGGTAGGTTATGTTGCCGTAATTCCTATGTTTTGGTGCTTGTATTTTGCAGCTGAGGATACCGTGATGCTTTAGGAAGCTGGGCGTGCTGGTCGAGATGGAGAGGTTGCAAATTGTATTCTCTATTACTCTTTTGTGGATCTGGTAAGTGTAGTATTACTTATATACAAGTAGTTTACATGACTGATATGAATATGTTTGCGTTACAAATGAAAAAAGTCCCGTCGACGGAAACTGATCACGAAAGATAGGGACAACATGCAACATCGCAATGTTCATCTTCAAAATTTGCGGCGCATGACTGAGTTTTGCGAAAATCAAATCGAGTGCCGACGAACTTCTCTTTTGGAGTATTTTGGCGAACATTTTGGAGCCGAGCAATGTCGCGGAACTTGCGATAATTGCAAGAACCATGCCATGGGGTTGGTTGTCGAAAAGACCGATGTGACCGATGACTGCCTGGTAATTCTTAACATGGGTAAGCGATAAACCTTCTATTTTCTGCTTACACCAGGTGCTTTTCTAATGCGTTCTCTTCCAGTGAAAACGCTTCAAGAAGATAATGAATTAAGTACGCTCGTACAGATCTCTCAAGCGTTTCTTGGGCAAGTTGTCAAGGGAAAGGAATGGAAACAGGGACAATTTTCTCATCTTTCTGGATACGGAGTGGGGAAATCACGCTATGAAAGAAGTGAAGTTGAGCGGATTCTGTATCACATGGTTCTTCGGCAATACTTGCGAGAAATTGTGAGTTCGCACATATCATGTACTTATATAATTTCTGAAGCTATCTCACTTAATACTGGCTTTTCAACAGGATAAAAAAAACAAAATGGGCTTTACAACAACTTTCCTTGCCGTCGGGAACAACGCAAGTCGCCTTGAGCGTGGGGAACGCGTTCAGATTGTGTGCAAGACACGGCATCGGCCACGAGTAGTAATAAACGATGAGTCACCACCTACAGCAAACGAGAAGAAGGCACGACAAAAAGCACCTAAGAAGACAAAGGCTCCTCGAGCTAAAAAGAAGAAAGTTACGAATGCGAAAGCTGATATTGAAGAGCTCAGTGATGACTTTGATGATGTTGAAATCATCCGACCTCCAACTCAGTATCCGCTCATTCCTGCACCGAAGTCAGCTGGAAGGTATCACGAAATCCGTGTTCTTTCTTATGATATGTATTTATTTAAAACTTTTCTGGTGCGTTAGAATCCCTGAAAATCATGTCGAGGCTCTTGCGCAACTACTCAAGGATTGGCGGGCGAGTGTCTGTGATAACTTCAATGTTATGCCTTATCACATTCTCCCTACATCTGGCATTGCAGCCATTGCGAATGCGATTCCAATGACAAATGCGGAGCTTCTGGGAATTGAAGGCGTTGGTAAAATCCGTGTGAAGAAATATGGTGAAGCGATCGTTGAGATTGTCAAATCATATTTAAACAAGGTACGGATTTGTTTAGATCCACTGGTGGATATAATAGGATGGCTTGACCTTTGTATCTTTGTTGCATTGTAGCACAAGTTGACACCAGCGCCTGCTCCAAGTACGCGGGGATCGGAGGTTCTTGATGATTTAGAAGAATTGGATGCTGCAATGGAAAGTTCCAATGTGTCTGCATCGAAATCGTCTCCGTTTTTTAAAGACAAAGCTCAGATCAAGGTAAGATAGCTATATCTAACGATGTCTTCCTGTGTCTCTTGTAACTAGATCAAGCTCATGCTTGTGCTCACAGAAGCCAGAAGTTCACGATCTAATCGACGGCGGTCTGGACGATATCGACTGGGATAATATTGATGAAACAATAATGAATCAAAAAGCCACTGGGAAACATTCAAGTACTGGATCAGAATCCAACGATAATCCTAAGCGAAGGAAGATATAAAGGAACACAGTTGGGATACGACCCAAGGCTTTCTTTTTGATGAGGTGCTCGTCCCTCTTTATTATTTACAGTTAGATGGTAATGTTGTCAATGAGACGGCATTTGCCGAGTTTCACAGCAACGGAGATGATGGCTCCTTCATTTTTCTTTACCAGGTCTAGCTCCTCCATCGTTTCTGTAGAACCGATAGAAACGTACTGAATCTCCTTGATCTGCGGCTCGGCTTCATACTCGGCTCGTACAGCTTCACGTAACAACGCAGCATCTATGGTTTCCCCATCTTTGCTGGACTGGAACAACTCACGCGCTCGGCATAGACCGCGGTAAACCACGCCAGCTGCCTTGCGCTCTTCCGGATCCAAATATTGGTTGCGCGTGGACATTGCAAGCCCATCCTTTTCACGACAAATATCGACAACCTGGATGTCCACCGACATGTTCAAGTCCTGCACTAGACGTTTGATAAGCACGCATTGTGCGGCATCTTTTTGGCCAAAAAATGCGTGTGTCGGTGAGACGATGTTGAACAACTTGGTAACGACCGTCGCGACACCACGGAAATGACCAGGACGGCAAATCCCCTCAGGTAGATCATCAAACCCCACCGGGTCAATGTAACAGCTGTCCACATTGGTTAAACATGACTACGTCAGCATTACTGAGCTATGAAGAGAACGATTGAACCACTTGGGACGTACCGATGGTTCTTCGAGTACATTTCTTCAGGAGATGGGAAGAAGACGAAATCAACACCTTCCTGTCGCAACAGTGCAACATCCTGCTCGAACGTGCGTGGGTATTTCGAAAAATCTTCGTTCGGTCCGAATTGGGTTGGATTGACAAAGATGCTCGAGACGACAATGTCGCAGTGACGCCGTGCTTCACGAACCAATGACAAATGACCATCATGCAATCCCTATACAATTACTACTATGTCAGCAAAGTTACGCATGTAAACGCTTTGAATGTGTGCCGGTTGACTACTCACTCCCATGGTAGGCACAAAGCCAACGTTGGTATCCAATGGTAGTTTACGCCGCGCAGCTTGGAAATCTTGTACAGTTTCAAAGACTTGAAGGTCCTTGGCCGTTGAGCTCGTCGATAATGCAGCACATTGGCATACACCAGCGCTATGTGAGAGAGGCTTTAGTGAATGAGCATGCAGCGGCGCAGACGCATGGCGAAGAACCAGACGTGTTATTATCGGCGCGACATGTACGTAGTGTGCGCGCAGCCGCGACGATGACTGGCGGAGGAAGGACATGTTGACGTGAGCTTTCAGATCTTCCGTTTTCCGTTGTTGCGCTTTGGATGTTAAGTTCGATTTCGTGCGATGCACTTAATGGAAACCGAACCTAGTCAGGGGTCATTTGTGACCGTGTCCGGACTGCGCAGATTTCTCCGAACGATGGCAGAAATTTCCTAATGCATCAAAATTTGTGAATGCGATGTCGAGGGAAAAAAATAAAGCAGTGTGAATATGAAACGGTACAGATCCGGAATACAACGGTACTTTTGATAAAAAACGGCTCGCAAAATGCCGTTCCAAGTGACTGAATAAACAACAACGGGAGTGTAGATTTTTGGAACCACGGTTTGTCTGCCTCTTTGAACGAATTGTACAGTACCAAAAGAAAAGATATGCTACCAGGTTTTTGTACAGGTGTAGCCAACCCACCCCATTGATGGGGATGTTTTCTAAACTAAAACTGTCGTCGGGTATTGGAACGAAAAATGAAAACGATGGGAAAATTTCCAGTTCCAGGTTGGTCGGTTAACTGGTGACGCAAGAAAACATAATTTCCCAAAATAAGGTGTAATTTGTAGTTCATATGTGAAAGAGGGGAGATGGGGTGGGTACAAAGTATCTAACATTGATCGACTAATCTTTTTCGTTCCTCTACCATGTTAGCCGCGTGAGATCGATGTCCTCATCTCCTCCTTCCACATTTGAATTTTCAAAGTACTAGTCACAGCAACAAGTGTAGCATAACAACTACGTTGGTGTGCCTACTTCCTGATGGCCCACATTTTCAACTTGTTAGCCGTTTTCACTTTCCCCCTACAGAAAGGGAGGGAAGAGGAAGGGGACCACATACCCACCTGCATCTATACACATCTCCATCCTATATGGGTGCTCTCTATTAACCATTTTCTTGTTCCTTCCATAGCTGTACTTATGTACATCATCGCATCTAGAGGTGCGGAACCAAGAAAGCGAAGAAATCTCTATCCATTTGGACTCTGCCGCACACTCCATTTATTTCTTGCCACCTCTGTCCCGATTTTAACCAATTGGTGCGTTCTTTGACATCCATGGCACCCTCTTTTGCGCCAATGAAAACCACGGAGACATGTGGGACACTTTTCTGATGGCGCTGGCTGTACTTTGTCTCCGGTACCGAGTTGACGTCGATCGTTGTTGGGACTTTTTTCCTCCTTCCCCTCAGCAGGGAGTAGCACGTCATTCCACACTCGCTCTTCCTTTCCAATCGTCGGAGCGGACCACCTTCGTAATCCTTCTTGGATGGCTCCCGTCGTGCCCCTGCCGTCCACCGCTACGGCCGGTCGAGAGAAACGCATCAAAGTCTGCGTCCGACTGCGTCCCTTCACGAAAAACGAGGCCGTTCGCGCCGGTGGCAAAGCCGCCTGGACCTGGTAATATGTGTGTGTCGTTTTGTGTGCAAAAGCCTCATATGTCTACATTTGAAATGCGTGAAATTATGGATTATGACCCAAATGGTTGCCTGTTTTTGTCGTCTTTGCCAATAGGCACGAAAATACTATTTATCAACAGATTTTTCCGGCACAAATCCCCTCGCGCAAACTTACGTCCGAACGCGAGAAGAAAGGAGGTTCCACCAGTTCAGTGTCGACCGTCAATGCCACCAGCGATAATGCAACGCTGCCTTCATCCTATTCTTTCGACTACCTTTACCCACCCACGTCCAAGACCGAAGAGATCTACGAGGAGACTGTCAAGGTACTTAATCACTTTTGGCACTATCACCAGGGTCTTCATTAATGAGACCTCGCTGACATTATTTATCGGATGTGTGTGGAAAAAGGATGCCATCATAGCAGCAATGGAAGGGTACCATTCGTCCGTGTTCGTCTACGGCCAAACAGGCACGGGCAAGACCTACACCATGCAGGTTGGATGCATTGTTTTTTCTACATGCTCATCTACACGACATATTGACCTCTCGTGTACACTATTGGGCTTCATTTTTGTAGGGGGCGAAGCGATATCCTGGCGTCATTCAACTCGGCGTGCAGGACATCTTTAATCATATCGCTGCACATCCAGAGATGGAATTTCTGTTGCGGTTCTCCTATTTGGAGATTTATAATGAACGAATCTACGATCTCTTAGCCGCTGGCGCAAAATCTGATATCAAAATATTTGACGTCCACAAGTCCAGTAACAACAATAATAACCAGTCACGTGACGGCAATGTCTGTAAGGACGTGGTCATCAAAGGTTTGCGGGAGGAGATTGTGCTGACAGTGGAACACGTACTGTCATTGGTAGAAGTCGGCAATCTACATCGTCATATGGCCACTACGGACATCAACGATCAGTCCTCGCGCTCACATGTGATATTTCGGATGGTCATTGAAAGCCAACGCAAACGACCCGCTGGTCGAGGTGGTTTATCCTCCTCCTTCACTTCTTCCAACACTCCCGTCCGCTCCGCAACACTCAATCTCATCGATCTCGCTGGATCGGAAGGCGTGCGCTTGGCAAACACCACTGGCAAGCACCTCGAAGAAGGCAAGTACATCAACCGCAGTCTGCTCACACTAGGCCATATCATCTGGAAACTTAGCCGGGATCGCATACCAAAAACTGGTAGCGCACGGCAAAACCTCAATCACTTACCGTATCGCAACTCAAAACTTACTCGCATTTTGCAGCCCTCGCTCGGCGGTCAGGCACAAATTGCGATTATCTGTACAGCATCTCCCTCGGTCGAGTGCCTCATGGAGACGCATAGTACACTCAAGTTTGCGAGCCGCGCGCGCCGTGTCAAGAACCGCGCCGCGGTTAATGAAAGTCTTGGTGAATCGGCGCTGCTGAAGAAATATCGGGCGCGGATTCGTGAGTTGGAGGAACAGCTAGAAACGTTGCAACGACGGAAATCCAGCGCAAGCTTTGGACCGAGAGGGGCGACGCAGGCGAACGTTAACTTGTCAACGATTGAGGAGCGCCAGATGGAGCTGAAATTTGCGATCAATAACATCAATCGCGCCATCCTCAACTCGTCAAACGTCAACCCGCCTCGTTCTACAAAGGAGTACGATAATAACGGGGACCACGACCTGAGTCATACACAAAATATGGAAGACGAAGATGTGGAGCAAGAACAACGACGACCTGCGTCTGCACCGACCAGCAACAATAGTAATAAAACTGCCTCATCGACAGGTGCAACGCTGCCTACTATTAGCGAACGACCAACAATCATCACATCTGGGACTACATCAGGCGAAAGCTCGGCGAACAACTCAAACAAGACGTTACTGGGCAGTGGTGGCAGTGCAAGTACCAAGACACTGCCCCTGTCGACATCGTCATCGCTTCCAGATCCTGGTGAAGACACAGAAATGAAAGGCGACGATGAAGGAGAAGAAGAAGAGGAACCAGAGCGCGAGACTGCGCCATCGGAATCCCGTTCATCAACCATGGGATTTGCCGCTTCTGGAGGAGCGCGATCTTCCACCCCAAGTAGTGCCCGTTCGTCCCTGACGACGTTACTTCGATCAAAATATATGTCAGAACTAAATAAGATGGACCAACGCGTTGGCCGGTGGAGCATGCGTGACGAAGACGAGATCCATACTCAAAAAGAGTTGCTGCTTGAATTTGTGCGTGGACTGGAGATTGCTGAGGCGGAGCAAGAGACACGCATGAGCAAGATCCACGAACTGGATTTGGAGAACCGGCAGCTGCGGCAGATTCTGCGCTCACGTGAAGAAGAATTGATGCATTTAAAGAATATTCGCGGCGAGGACGAGACGCTTTAGTCTGACTACCCAAGGCAACACAATGCGAAAAAGAAAGGAATATGAAAGTGATGGTGTAACATTTGGGCTATATTTTGGTATCGTATGATAAGACTGTAAGTATTTCGCCCCTGTAAGTACAAAAATGTGAATGTCTATGAACTCTTTACTTAGTCTTTTTTTTGTGGATTTCGTCAGCGAGTCTCTGCTGCACTATGATACACTGAGGGTTTTTCCCATTTATCTTCTCATTGTGGGTATTTTGGGTTCCATGGCGGAGCCAATCATTCCCGCAGACACAATCACGCTTAGTAAAAAGCAACAGCGGAAGCTGGACAAAGCGCAATGGCTGGCAAAGCGCAAGACTGAGCGCAAAGCTACTGGCGAATGGAATCGGCAGCGCAAGCGCAGGGGCCAGCGACAGGCGCATATGACCATACATGCCACAGTTCCAGAAACTACCACTATTGAGTATGTGCCATGTGCATCTGTGACTTGCGCTACCTTTAGCACAGGGACATGCCAATTGCGAGTGGTTAGACCGTATGTTTACCGTTTCCAGACATACGTCAAAGGCCGCTGGTGTGGACGCACGTTGTTTGAGGTCTTTCAGCAAGAGTTTGAAGGTTTGTCATCTACGTATTGCGTAAGTAAAACTCATTGTCCGCTCAGAGAGAATCAAAGGAAGTACTATCAGCGGAGTTGACCACTTACCTGTTGGATGTATGGACATCTTTTTTTAGGAAGATGCGATTCGTCTCGGGCTGATTCGAATCAACCAGCAGCCTCAAACAAGTAGCTACGTGCTGCGGAACGGCGATTTCGTGGAGCATGTGATGCATCGCCATGAACCTCCGGCGCATTTTATCCATCAAACGTCATCGTCATTGTCAACGTCGTCAGCAGCAGTAGCATCGCTGATCCGGTTTGAAACGAGCGACATCGTTGTCGTAGACAAGCCATCCAGTATACCAGTACACCCAAGTGGGGCCTATCGCCACAACTCTATGACATTTCTATTGCAAAATGAGCTGAACTACCCAGAATTGTTCCCAGTGCATCGACTTGATCGACTTACGTCTGGTTTATTGCTCTTGGCCAAATCGGCGGATAAAGCACGTGCGCTTAGTGAAGAAATCGCAGCAAGAAATGTGCAAAAGCATTATGTGGCACGTGTAGTAGGGAACTTCCCGCTCACCGATCAAGATTCAACTGCATTTGACGCACTAATGCATCAGGAAGGTCATAATGATGATAGTAATGCACGTGTGCGGCTCTCGCGTGTGGATATAAACGGCGAGACGTATTGGCGACTGGACGCACCAATCGCGTGTGTAGACCGCGCTACCCACGTACAGGGAGTGAGCATCGATCACCCAGACAGCAAACTAGCGACTACGATCTTGAGAAGACTACATGTTGTCTGTGATGCTGATGGCGTCAAGCAGAGTGTGGTCGAATGTCTGCCGGTAACCGGACGAACGCATCAAATCCGCGTGCATCTTCAATATTTGGGATTCCCGATCGTCAATGATCCGTTGTATGGACCAAAGGTTAAGATAGAACCAATAGCAGAAGACCCTTATCTAGTCGAAGTCGCAGATTTAGAGAAGACAGCAGAAGGTGACGATGCTCTACTCAAAGAAGGGGAACCAGATGAAGATGGGAATAACATCGAAGAAGAGTGGCGACGTATTTGTCCAGCGTGTCAGGATGGTACTGATGCTGCTGTGTTGTCTACCATTCAGCGAGAATGTTTTAGCCTATGGCTGCATTCGTTCAAGTATGAGTCCTCGCACTGGAGCTTCTCCGTGCCATTGCCATCGTGGGCAATGGTAAAAAAATCACAAGGATAAAACACCACTGCAATAACAAGATCCAAGGTAATAATTTCAATGACATTCATTCTATGCCTCATTAGCCACTTTGCCCGCAGAATTGAGGTAAATTGGGTCCTTGTACCCACAATCGCCCCGATCTCCTTCGTTACCATTTCCATCGCTACTTGTGAAGCCAAACGCGCATTCGCACTGGCCAGTCAAGTGGTTACAAGTACCACGATTCGAGCAGACTGCGTCTTCTTTAGTACCCTTTCTGGAATTACCCACGCCATCGACGTTGATGGTCATCGTTAATGCACCATCCAAGATCCACCGCAGCGATGGCAAATCGCCAAAATTGTTGAGAAACTCGATGAGAATTGCGTTCGTACCCGCCAAAGTACACGCAGGTCCAGTTGAGGCGCCAATGCTATAAGTCACCTTCACGTCTCCGATTGTCGTCAACGCTGACAATGCGCTTTGAAGGACTGGTGCCGTGATGGAAAACGGCAATTGTAAAGTAACAGCATCGCGAAATTTCAGACTGAAGAACCCGGAAGTGCCTTTGCAAAAGAGCTCCTGCTTTTCGTTTTCCTGTAGGGCGCCGTCTCGGAGATAGACCGTCATAGGGTCATCGCCTGTGGGGCAGGATCGTTTTGAACAATCGTGGCCCTCCCACCCATCACTGCAAAGACATCCACGGACCATGTCGTAGTCCCATGTCTACGTACAACAATAAAGAATAAGTGAGTCCTCTAGTTTCTCTTTCTCGACAGTCGATTCGTTACATACCGAGTTCTTGTTGGGCACGGCACCATATGTCCAACCCATAGTTTCGCCGTTAAGTTTCGAGCGCTTGGCGAGATCTTCCATTGTGTAGCATGTCCCATGTCCACTGCAATCCGATGGGCAAATGACTACAAGGAATTATCACAGAATATAGGATACATATTAAACGGACAAGCGAATCCCTCCACATGTGTTGGTTATTTTGCTTACGTCGATTGCATGCCGCTCCGGTGAATCCACTTAAACACGCGCAATCGCCTTTTGTGCGGTCACATGTGCCAGCATTTGAACACTCCACAAGCTGGTGAGCCGTGTCATCTGCTATAGGCAGATCGAACCAGGCTTTACCCTTGGGACATGCGCGTTCGCTGCAGTCTCCACCGGTAAAGCCATCGTTGCAGATGCAGTCATAGGTCGGTGGACCTCTACACGTGCCTTGGCCACTGCAGGCGATCTCGCCTGGACAGCTCGTGACTGTCGTGGCTACATACCCACAGTCCCCTCGCTGGCCGATTTTCCCGTTGCCGTTGCTGGAGAAATAGTTGCTGTAACAGTTGCAGACACCCGTGGTTCGATCACAATTCCCTCTTCGTGAGCACGGGAGGTTCTCTTTTGTACCTTGAGTGACGGTTGTAAAAGTCAGTGAGGGCGAGACCGATGGGGTTGAGTGTACCAATTGCGAGGCATCGCCGTACATATCGGGCAAACTATTCAGAAGCAAAAGTGTCTCAATCACCAAGTACAAACTGGGAATTGCTGAGGGTAAATTACTTACTCGCCAAAGTTTTGCGTGAACTCAAGGGTGATATCGTTACCTATGGTGGTGCAAGCGACAATGGTGATGCCGCCAAATGTGACAGTAATTGCGCGAATTGAAGGCAGCGCCAGGAGCTTCGACTGCACGATTGCGGCCGAGTCGGTCGTGAGGATTGGCTGGGTGGTGTATCCACGAAATGTGAGCGTGAAGGAGCCGCCTGTGGCTTTGCAGGTCACACGCTGCTTCTCATTGCGCTGGATGCCGTTTGGGTCTTGAGCCGTGCCGGTCAGCGGATCATCTCCACGTGGACATAAGCCTAGAGAAATAACCAAAGGCTAGTCAGTCTATCTTGACTATAATCTGAAGATATGGATTGAAGGGTTATTGCCGCACGTTCGGAGCAGGTTGGACCAGTGTATCCTGAATCGCAAATGCATCCGTGGATCTTGTTGCTGTCCCAGATGTTGGCATATGAGTAAACTTGGCCAACACCAGGATCTTTCACCAGTGCATACCGCCGCATGGATTCGCAGCGTCCGTGGCCATTGCAGGTGCAAGTCACTATGGGCAAAAACATTACACAACAAAACGAGAATGAGAAAGAAATTACAATATTGGGTCATCGATAAAATGAGCGCGATCTTACTGCGTTCGCAGGCTGCGCCGGTGAAGCCGGTATCACAGGCACAAACACCTGTTTCGGGATTACAAGTACCGCGATTGGAACACGGTGCGAGGTTGTGACCCATGTCGGAGCCTATAACCTGATCTGCCCATGCGATTCCCGTCGGACAAGTGGCTACAAGAAATGGGAAATACAACAGTGACGTCAAATCAACTGGACGCATCACGACCGGAAGAAAATGATAAAACAAACCTATGGAGCAATCGGCACCAGTCCACGTTGGTGGGCAGAGGCAGATTCCCGGTTTAATGCAGATACCGCGAGTGGAACAAAAATTTGGACATGTGTAGCCATCTATGCCTGGCACTGCGATCATCAGGCCTGCCAACAGTAACCCCAATGCTTTCATGATGCAACGAGAGTGAAGAATACTCTTTGTGACAGATAAGTGAAGAACGTGTTCGATCACAGAGTTGAAGCAGCAGTGCATGAAACACGAAGTAGTTCAAGCGAAACTCCTTTTTCCTGGCGGAACCGTTTCATTCAAATTAAACCGTAGCTAGTGGTACTGAAATAAGTTCTGATATGCATTGACTCGTAAATTACCGAATGAGGGTAAGGGGTAATCCTGAAATTGTACAGAAGGACCGGTAGTTTACGATCCATAACACAGAGTTGACGGTAAAATACGGCAACACATCCACACGAAGAGGTCTTCTTCAAACAGCAACAGACCAACTCCTTCGTGCCACACGTGACTCTCCCCCGGCATAGACACAAGCGACGATGTCTGCGCTCCAAGCGAAGAAGCGGAAGGAAGCGGAGGAAAATATGAAGCAGGCCGACAAGTACCTGGCCAAGACCATGTTCCGCTGGCAGCCAGACTACCTTGGAGCCGCACCATACTTGGAGAAGGCTGCTGAGGCGTATCGCGCCGCGGGTGATTTAGATCTCGCCAAGAAAGTGTTCACGCAGGCGTCAGCCGTACAGCATAAAAATAAATCGAGTTTTCGTGCGGCGCAAAACCAGGAGAATGTTGCCAAAGTCGTGGTCATGCAGATCCGTGAACAGCGTCCCGGTGTGAATGACAAAATGAAGCTACTGCTTGAAGTCAAGAAAGCGTACGAGGCTGCGAGTGGATACTATGGTGATATGGGCGAACTAGGCAAAGCCGCTGAAGCGCTGGTGAAAGGCGCATCGACCTGTGAAGAAAATGGGATTGACGATGTAAAGGACATGTATCTTCGTGCATGTGGCCTACTCGAGACTCAAGAGAAGCCGCATTTTGCGATCGACACATTCCGAAAGACATTGTCGTATTTAGTGAAAAAGCAATTGTACGTGGAAGCGTTAGCACTGCAGGAGCGACTAGTGGCGCTGTTTAAGCAAATTGACCAAGTAGCAAATGTGCACAAGTGCTATTTGAGCGAGGCCGTGCTGCGGTTGACAATTGGCGACATCCCTGCAGCGGATAACGCGTATACGAAGCATTTGCAGGAGGATTCGTATTTGACCTCGGATGAGTGTGCGTTGGAAGAGGATTTGGTGCGTGCGTTCAAGATGGGCAACGAAGAGTTGCTGCAGGAAACGATTCGCAAGCAAGGCTTTAGTTTCCTGGACAACCAAATCGCTCGATTGGTGCGGAAGTTGTCGGTGTACGGTGGAAAAGAGGGAGTGACTGCAGCCCCAGCTCCTCCACGGCGCGCACCTATAGCTCCACCTGCTCCATCTGCAAGACCGCAACCATCGAGCACCAATCCTTTCGCTCCTCCAGCTCCTCAGCCCGTGCGGACTGCTCCAGAAGTGAACAATTACGAATACGTCCCATCTGCACCAGCAGCAGCAGCAGTTTCAGCGGAGAATGAGTATGATGCGAGTTCCAGCATGGCAAACATGACAATAGCGTCAGAGGATGACCGTCGAACGTCCGAGTTCAATTTCGATGCGCTCAAGTTTGCAGATTCTGCTCCAGTGCCAGCACTAGAGAAGACTGTCCCCTCCTCGTCCTCAAATTCTGAACCTCAGCGACCAGCGCCGACAGCTGCTCCACCAGTAATGGATGATGAAATGCTCGATCTGACTTAGCAAGAAAGAACATTATAACACTAAGTGCATGCTCAGTTTTTTTGTGTTTACGAGAGTTGTCGCACTAATTGTATCTCCTCTCGTCGACTCTCTGCCTGCTTCTTCTCGGATGGTGTCAAACGAGCGCTACTGCCATTATTATTCTTTACCTCCCCTGCATTCATAGTCGACTGGACTGGAGTTCCTCGTCCACCCGTTTGTGTAGGCAACGAAGAACGTCGTCTCAATGGAGCCCCTGAATTGCCAACATTACCAATGTTACCAATGCTGCTTACCGTGTACTTGACAGCACCATTGTCCTGTTCATGCTGCTTAGCCCACACCATCTCAGAGTATTCGTGGTCATGAATCAAATCAGCAAAGACAATGCTTTTCCCCACAGATACAGCGCTCGAATCAACTTTGTTGCCATCCAGTGCGACGTACTGTGGATCGTTTGGATTCACGCGGCGGTTGCTGCGAATACTATGAAGATGTGTATCAGCCTTGGCTCCTCGAATGTCTTCTGTGCAATTGGTAACGCGAAAATCGCGCCGCATCCCATTGGTGATGCCTGCAACAACAGTGGTGGCTGGGTCACTACAGCTAGCACCTGCGATATCGGAAGTCTGAAGTGCATAAGCTGGTTTGTTCTTCAGTGGATGTTGCGGTTGTGGATGGCAATACTGATCATCCTGGTAAATCATGCCATTGACCGTGTAGACTGGATCAAGTACGTTCCTATCCAGAAAGAACAAAGACCAGATAAGAAATGGATGTAATAGGTTTCCAGTTTCATGAAATGAATAACGTACGTGATGCGGCTGGATTTAAAATCGACGTTGGTGATGTCCTGGACGTTAATGATATCGCGTGGCGGGTGTTCTCGTAGTCCTCGTTTATTCCGCGGCAGCCAGCCAGCCTGAGAGCCTGGTAAATCGTCCTACGCAACAAAACAGTGATCAGGACTGCGTTCTTTCTTACTACTGTGAATGACTAATTCTGGAGTTTAGAGAAAACCTCACCAGTTTCATCGGATCACGAGGGTGGGTGATGATTTTTTTTTTGAACGATGTGCCTTCAATATCGGTGACGTTGTAGCTGTCACGAAGAAAGACTGGGGTGACCTGTAAAACGATTCAAATGCATCAATCAAGCGTCCATGGAACAAAGAAAAAGTAAAGCAGGAAAGTGCGCTCACCAGGGGTGCACTGGTGAAGGTGGGCAGCTTGTATTCGGGCGAGAGGGGATTGCAGACGCGATTCGTTTTGAAGCCAGAAGGGCGAGGATTGGAACCTGCATAAATATCGCATATGTCATTCAACAATTCATAATTTTTCAAGTTATGCATGATCAAGCTCAAAGTATTGTGCACTGAAACCTTCAATGGGCAATTGCTTGAATCGATCATCGTCCCCAACTCTGCGGTTGCTTGGGTGCAATTCCTTGCTAACTGAGCCCCGAATATCGTGTGGATCATAGAAATGCGGTTTGTTGATAAACAAGTGGTTCTTCAGCAACGGTTGGGCTCCGGAAATGTCTGACACATTGTTCGTTTGTCGAAAAGGTGGGTCTTGATGTGCGTGCCGAAGTTCCTGGTGCAAAAACTGTTGCAGCCGCTGCTGGTGGTGATTCGAATCCAGCGTCATGATTTACCGCGGAAGAACACTAGGCAGTTTTCCCGTCACTTCTACGGTCAATGCAGCAAATTTACCCTCCTGGAGGTTCAACAGGATCACATAACGAGCAGTGATGCGCGTGCAAGTATTTATAGCGTTTGTTCTGCTATTTGAAGCTCCAGGTGTGTAGCCATTTTCATTCTTGACTAGATCAGGTTTGCTGAATATTAAATTGCTAGATACAACTTCAAAAGATCATATGAGATATCAAAGTACCTCAGAGAAAACCTCCTGTTTTTTGTTTGGATCCGACTCAATTAAGACTAGACAATCGCGGAGTAGCCATTTCCGACATCTGGACTCGATGAATAAGGGTTCATTCTCGAGAAAGATGTTCCTAGCAGCGTTGATATATCTGTCAAAGACAAACTTGCAGTGAGAACAGTCAAAGGCTTTTTAGTGCTTCATCGCGTGGTTGATTTTTCCACACTGAGAACAAGTCTTTATTGTTGTAGTGTTCCTCACAGTCATATGTGTGATCTTTGCCTTCCTTTCGCATCAATACTACCACGCCACGCTTTTCAGACAATCACTTTGACTTTCCACGCACTCGATGTCCACAGGAATACATTGTCATCGCCTCACATCCGTTCTTAAAAAGAAAAATGGCGCTGAAAAGCGCTCATTGCGGAGAATTGGAAGCAAGTTTCTATTGATGGTGGATCTATTCGCTTCAAAAAAGACATCACAGTATATCCTACCAGTAGGAGAATCGGGGATCGAGGTTAAAAAAGCAGCGCATTTAATGTGTGGTTCCCCCAGGGGGTATTAAACATTCTTCTTCAATAATAACAGCGTAAGTTTACAGAGCAATTTTACCACATGAACATGGACACAAAGGCAACACCACAGCAACAGCAACGACATCATAAGAAGCGCAGCTACACGGTCGAGGAGAAGCTCGCGATCGTGCAGGCCGCTAAAACTGATTCGCTGCGTGCTGTGGCGAGGCGGTTCAATGTGGACCGTAATTGTATTCGCGCGTGGCGCGACAAGGAATCACAACTGGCGGAGATCCATCCAAAGGCGCGGCGGTTGCCTGGTGCGGGCCGCCGGCCGTCCACAACCACGACCACAGGCGACCACAAACGTAAAAGCGTGGAAGGCGATTTGCTGGACATGGATGCATTGGATACACTAGCGGAGGGCAGCGGATCTACCGCTAACAGCAATGGTAAGGCGCGGAAGGCTACGAAGAAACCAAAGGTGCTGCAGGATTTCCTGTTGATTGGCTTCCAAGGCAAAGAAGGCGCCTTTTCCGACGTGGCTGCACGATCAGCGTTTGAGGAATTGCAGCAAACAAAAGCACTCACTCCCTCAGAATTTGAGACGGTTGGATATGCGCAAGTGAACCACGTGATGGAAGCCATCGAGCGTGGTGAGGTCGAGTATGGCGTCCTGCCGGTGGAAAACTCGATTTCTGGAACATTCCATGGCATTTTAGATCGTTTGATTGCATCACCGCTCAAGATTGTCGGTGAAATTGCATGTGTTCAGGAACTGTGTCTCTGTGCTCTGCCAGACACCAAGATTGAGGACGTCACGTGTGTGTTGTCGCACCCTGCGATTTTGGATCACTGTGAGGATTTCATTTGCGATATGGAGCGGAAAACGGGTGTGATTATTGATCGTCAAGCTACATGGGACAGCGCAGGTGCCTGTCAGATTGTGACCAATGAAGCCAACAAGAGCGTGGCTGCTATCGCCAGTGAAAAAGCTGCAGTCGTGCATGGTCTAGTGGTGTTGGAGAAAGGAGTGGGCGATGAACTTAATAATGAAACGCGATACATGATCCTGGGACGAAATGATGCTTCAGCGTTGCCGCTGGGATCGAATTCGCTTACCACGCGTACACAGAAATCGAGTATTGTCATTGCGGTACCGAATGAAGCTCAAGCACTTTTTAAGATCGTTGCGGCGTTCGCGCTGCGGAATTTGGTGATCGTCAAGATCGAAAGCCGACCAGCAGCGACTGCAGGAAGTCTTTTTACCTCGCAAACACACCATTGGTAATACCGCATATCAGCAATTATGTATTTACCTGGTCAAATTTGGTCTGATTCGGTAAATGTTTTTTCGTTCTTGCTTTTGAATGATAGGGACTATATCTTCTACGTCGACTACATTTCCAGGTAGAAATGATATCCTGTTTTTAAGGGGCATTTATCGTGATTATCGTTTAAGAGAATTTACCGTCAAATGTTTGTGTTTCATGCTTGTAGTCCGGACGAAAATGTGAATTTCCGACTTCGTAGTAACTTGGAAGAGTTTGCACTCTGGGTGAAAGACCTTGGCACGTACTCAAGTAGCGCCGTGAAGACCAACGTAGAACCACCGCGCTGGAAGAACCTCATGAATGTTGTGTCGTGCTAGCTATTGTTCCCGATATTGGTGTTATTGGAAATAATGCACCTATAGACACCATCAGTAACTATATCGTTTTCCCGATAGCGGTCGTTGTGGAGCTGCTCTTGGAGACGAATGAGTGGTACAAAGAGATAATCTTGATACTTGAAATTTGCGAGGCGAACTAACAGTAACTATTGGAGGAGTGATCGGTATGGAAACCTTGGTATCCATTGACGTTGGAGCTACTGCAGATATTGTTGATATCGTAGATGAATTCCCTAAAATGTATTCATTTGTATTTTGCGCCTGTGGTTGTTGAACGACACTGGATGCTATTGAGGAACAAGGAAGAGGAGAGGATTCTTCAGCGCTCTCATTTTCTCGTCCGAGCGGCTGACTTAGGACGGATGACTGGATGACGAGCACCTTCTCGACATCATCGGCTTCACTATGTTCTTTTTCCATTCTGCCATATTGCGTAGATTTCCGTTGTGCGATATCTCGAGATGATTCCATTGACATAGCATAATTTCTAGGTGTGTCTTCGCCATAAAAAGATCGCTTTGGTTGCGATGGAGACCAACTATTTATTGACGCATCTTTGTGCGGAAGGGCCGCCTTTGCGTAGAGAAAACAGTCAGATGTAGCCATTGCAGTTGATCCAGTGCTCATCATCACCCCGCTTAAAGTGGTCCTAGCTTTGCTTTCCTGACCTTCTGAGACCTCTGTTGATGGTCGCACTATTCTTTTAGTAGTCACTGGACACGAGTTATCTTGGGCAGAAATTGGCGATGCTGTTGCAATCATTGGTATTTTAGAAGACGCATCGGTGGATGCTACCCGATTAAGTATCTTGTGAACTTGCTGAATCTTTCGCTGAACTTCTTCCGTGTTTTCATGAAACTCCAATCGGAGTACTTGTAACTTGGATGCTAACTGCGTTTGTCCTGCACGAAGTCGCTGCATCGAATCCTCGGTCGTCGACCGAAGTTCTTGGTGTTGCTTAATACCATGCGATTCTAACTTTTCTATTCGTCGCTGGATACCGTTAATATCACTTTCCAGTGTATTCTGTGTAGTTGATAGTGTAGCGATGGATGCAGACATAGCTGCTTCCAAGTTTGCAATTTTGTCACGATCTTCTACGAGCTGTTGCTGAAGCTGTCTGACATTCGTTTTGACGGACCCTACTTTCACTTCATAGTCGCTTTGATTAGCCATCATTATTGCTGCAGTCTCATGGCTGAAGTGTCGGATTTTATCCTCAAATTGCTGTCGATGTTCATTCATTCGATTTTCATGCTCCATGCGAATCGAGTTCTGTGTGTACATAAACTCTGAAGTGCATCGATGAAAATGATTTTGTTGGGTCCGTGAAATCTCTTGTCTCATTAGCTCCAGATCGGTTTGGAAGAGCAGTCTCTGTGATGTACTTTGTGGTTTGCACGTGTTGTCTTCATCAACTGCTGAAGTACGTTGCGCTTGGCACCCTTGGCAGACTTTTAATCGGCGACAACACTCTACAGTCCATCGACTCACCAAGTGAAGTTCCGCTACAATCTGAGTGAGATAATCTTGGACGCTGGCAGCCAAATCACCACGCAGCGTGAGATCCACGTCAGTGGACATCGAACAGACATAGGAATCGTCATCTACAACGGTTGACGATGCACTGGTGGTGTTTTCATCACGATGAGTTTCGGATGATGACATGACTATTGCCGTCTACAAGCTAGGGGTGTAATTTATATACGAAGGATTGGCATGAGCGAGAAGTAAAACCAGGAAAGAGCAAACCCAAAATATCCAAACGCGTTACCCGATTGCTTGAAATAGAAGATCACGACCACTCACCAATGTCGCCCATACTTTTCCACTATCGTCATGTGACTTCACCTTATATTGCAAGATGCAATGAGCGACAAAAGCTCTCTGTGGTTGTTATTTTGTTCTTTTCCTGTTCCATCTGGTACCGTAATACGGCATTTTCTTCACTTAGCCTGATCAGCTCGTTCCGATATAAAATATTTTTCTTCTCTGCAAGAAAGCGGCGTTTTTTCTCACGATCCAGGGTTTCTTCCAGCTGCTTGAGCTTCATCTGCAAGTCTAAGATAAATTCAATCTTATGCGGTGATGCAGGTGGCGATGATGTTGAAGTCGTCGCAGCGGCAGCGATTGTTGCGGCAGTGGAACTTAATCGTTGCAAAACCGTCCACCGTTTTGGATATCGCTTTTCTTCACCTTGTTGCGCGCTTTCCTCATTTTTATTCTCTTTATCAGCGTCACGTTTGTCTTCCAAATCTAGACTCTGCGTCACCACTTCCTCTTTTGACGATTTGGAGTGTTTGCGAGTTCTCATCGATGTTTCTTCTGCTGGTCTCCTAAAAGTGAGAGTCACGTCTCCTGTTGGGATAGAGCGAAGCGCTTCTACAATCGAAGGAAACGATAGCAACTGGAGATCCTCACCATCGATAGCGCATAAGATATCTCCGCATGCTATGACTCCACTTTTTTCTCCTGGCGCAAGTTCGCCATCTGGTAAGCGATAAAATGGTACTTTCCGGTCCACAATCGCCATACCTTCACTCTCAGTGAAATAAATCCCCAATCCAAACACATCTTTGCTTAAACGAACGTCATATTCATGCGTCTTCGCCGCTTCTGGATGACACGACTGCTGCTTCTGCTCCATGTTTCCCTTTGCACCTGTTGGATCTTTTTGAGAATGATGGTCCATGCAAGTTGTTGGCAAAGCGCTAAAATGAGGTAATTACAGTACATTGCTAACGAACGGGTTCAGACAGTATGGGTTCAGGTTAAAGTACCGAGTGATCACTCATACCCATTTATCGAAATTTATATTGAGTATCATTGTCGACAGTGATGGATATTCTCGCAGACGGGTCTGTTGGGTTTATTAATAATTACCCATTCAACCCACCCACACCTGGCGTATCACCAGGAAGCCAATACACACACGCATATATACCAAGCATAAACGTACTTGACCCAGTCACTCCGTCCATACTCATTTAATAAATACTCGGAGCCAACGATGAGTTACAATAACCGGCGCGGTGGCTTTGGCGGCCGCAGCAGCAACCGCGGGCGTGGTGGACGACATACAGGTGGTGGACGACACACAGGTGGTGGCCGCGGACTCAGTGGGTCCGCACAAAGCGAGATTTGTCGGAAATTTGTGGACGGCGGCAAGTGCGATTTTGAGCAGATCAATGGCCGTCCGTGCCGGTATCCGCATTTCCTCAAGAAGATCGGCGAGACACGCGGTCATAGTGGTGCCATCAAGGACGTCGTCATCTGGGGCGCAAGACAGCAATTGTTCACATGCGCGGCGGACTCCACCGTGAAATTGTGGGATTGCGCGACATGGAACGAACTCACGACGCTCACTGTGCAAAAGACCAATACAACGGCCAGTGGTGGCTTGGGTAGTGGAAGCAATAATCGTGGTGGCAGTGGGCAGAAGGACAAGAGTGAAGGAGTGGTAGCCATGGTATTGGAAGGGCCGTTCCTTTTTGTTGGATTTGAAGGCAGTTTCCCATGCAACCCTGCCGTAAATGTCGGCATGGTGCGTGGGTGGAATTTAGAAAACCCGCAGGCATCGCCATTTGAGTTTCATGCCTCGGATAGCATGCCGTTTGCGCATACGATGAATGTGTTGTCACTCACGGTGGCGACCGATTCGACAGGCAATGCGACGCTGTTCAGTGGTAGTTCAGATGGATCGATCCGCTATTGGCAATTGGATGGAACTACGAATGAGTTCAAATGCAGAGGCGTGCTAGAGGGTCATGTGCGTGGTGTGACGCGGTTAAAGACATTCGTGGTTAACGGAACCCCTATGTAAGTGTGTATATGTGGCCAGACATAATTATAGTGAATTTAGGAACTGACATTTTTTGTATTTTTTTTAGTTTGGCATCGGCATCGATTGACACAACGATTCGATTGTGGGATTTGTCGACATACCAATGCGTCAAGCTCTTGTCGGCGGACGATAATGGACATACGGAGCCGGTGATGGATTTGGAATTTTGGGTGAATCAGAACGAACCGTTTCTTATCAGTGGCGGATTGGATGCCGAAATCATCGTTTGGAGCCTGTCACTGCCGTTCCAGCAATTGTTTAAAGAAACGCAGGAGACGGGAGTTACAGCACTCGCTGGTACGACCGACGCTAACCAAGCACCCATTCTGCTGATCGGCACAGCGGTGAGTAGCTTTGAAAAAGAAAGGCGTCTTGTCTATTGTAGCTTTTCTCTTACCATATAAATCTTTCTCGCGGTTTATTAGGATGGATCGATTACGGTGAAGGAGCTCCCATCATTCGCATACAAGACTACGTTAAGTCCCGGGTCCAATTATGGTCATACAGATGTCGTGCGACGGATCACAACCGGTCCACTGAATACGTTTTTCTCGGTTGGCAACGATCGCAAGATGATCGCATGGCAGATTACAGGAGATGTCGCCTCTATCCAGTCGAAATAGGCAGCATACGACAGAGAAAAAACATGAAGAAGTTCTGTGATGGACAAGAGATCAAAATCCATGGTAGGAAGAATAGGAATTGACACTGGCAAGAAGACAAACCAGAACGCTCACGATGCAATATCGTGCCTTGATTCAATACAATAAAAGTTCCTGTTGTAGGTGCACTTTATAAGAGCGTGTTTACTTGATCTAAAATCCAATTTAAAATGTTACTGATTGATCCATCACTGAAGACGACGACATCTCTACTTCTTGAGATTGCTCACTTGTAGTACTCGGACGATCTGGGCTCATTTCTGACGCTTTGCGAGAGCCTCCTTCTCCTCCACTAGGTCTTGATGTCAGACTTGATCGCTCTATGGCTGTTTCTTCTTCGTGATCAGGCATTACCAGCTCAATCTGCTGCACGAGGACATCCTCTGGAGTATGACCACCAACTCGAACAATGACTGTTCCTTCCATATCTGACTGATCACCCGCAAGCACTGCTAGTTCCTTCCGCACTCGCTGTAGCCATGTTGCAGCCTTCTGATACGAAGAGTTTAATCCGTACGCTTCTTCAAAGCACTTTGCTGCCAAGTCCAACTGACGTTTGCTGTAATGACAAAGCCCCATGTTATGGCTTGTGACATGATGTTTACCCATTTCTTGTGTGGAAAGCGTGTAAAACGCCAACGCACTATCGTAATCATGGATGCCGTAGTATAGCCGCCCAATCTCGAATGCAATGTCCTTCTCCTTGTCCAACGCATAATAATTTTTCCAAACAAACGGAATCCCATGCCGCACATCTTTCTTTAATTTCGGCGGACAGGAAGGTGATTGATCGAGCAACACGTCGCGGAATTTATAAAACACATCCGGATCCCAGCAGCTTAATTTCAAAAGTGCGAGCACAGCTTTGAGTGATGGCGCTTTTGAATCTTCTTTCATCGCCTTTTGCATCACAAAGAAATCATTTGGACCGAAGGATACGATTTCATCCTCAAACGCGACTGTGAGATGTGGAAACGCTTGACTGCGCTCTGCACAAACGTGGTCCAATCCCTCGCCATAAAGCATAGACATGGACGGTTCCTGTTGCTTTTCAACATGATCGGCAGCTGGTGCGGTCAATTGACCAGGCAGCACGAAGGCCGATACTTTCAGACTCGCTTCTTCTTGGGGGCTATGTAATGCGAACCCACCACGACTGGCAAAGTAGACACCAATTGCATGATAATTCACCATCACTGAGAAGCTGCCATGGACAGCGATATGTGGGTCGGTCACGCCTCGAAAGTGGTCAGGATGGTTGTTGCCTTTGTCTCCTGAGAGCACAATCAATCGGTTGGACGACAGTTGACTAAGCCGCTCAATCGCTCGGAGTGCACCGATGGGCACGAGGATCGTCGCACCCGAAGATACAGGGTCGTAATAGTCGTGGTACCATTTCAAGATATTATTGAAGTGCGGTTTGTCTTCACCGTAGAAGGTTTCATCGATTTGTTTGTACTTGAACTCATTGGCTAAGCGTTTAATGATTTCTGGATCCAACGGATCAGGCTCTTCGGCACGTTTTGAACCGACGCTGATGAGTCCCTCCTTCAAAGTGCCTTTGTCGACTTGAAAGAGATCATGATAGAGCGTATCGAACAAGTAATTCGCGATAATGCATAAAGGGTTCTTCAAATCGCCAGGACGAACAACTTGCTTGGAAGTGTATAAATGCAGTTCCGTGTCATTTGTGGCATCAAAAATCGCGAAATCCACGATCCCACGCTTCACAAACTTGGCTAACGCTGGATGAGTTTTCCAAAAATTGAAATTCTGCTCCGTGAAGTCCGTCATGATGTATTTTATATTACTGAGTGGGAAATCCAGCACTTCTTCGACGTCTGCTAGTGCTTTGAGGAAGTAAAAGCTGAATTTACCTGAGCCAGTACCGAGTTCGACGATGTAGAACGGTTCTGATGGATCCAACTGCAAATCATAGCATAAATCATCAATGGAATTACGATGAGTAAACATTCAACGTTATTCAGACAACAAACATGAAAAACATAATCACAAGCAGTAAATTACCTGACAAGCACTATTCGGTTTGGTGGCGTCGCGCATAAAGGCGCGCAATACATTGCTGTAGCGTTTGGCGATGAATGTGTTGGACGTGATGAAGTGCGGTACGATGCCCTGCGCCCAGGACTCGACACCTTGACGATCGTAGAACGACATCATGAGTTTCCAGAGGTGGCACGTGGAAAATGGTGTGAATGGCTCCAATTCACACCGCACTGGCGATGGTGACGACAACCGTGTCTCCGACATGCGCACTTCATCTTCCTTAACTCCATTCATTGATATTACATGTGGTGACTCGACTATCAACGGCACAGGTGGTGGTGCTAGATCCACAAAATCAGAAGGAGAAGATATCGACTGGGCTGGTGGAGGTTTAATGACGGAGCTATTGCCTCCAGCAACTGTGGGCGAAGGATGGATAGTACTGACGTGCGTGGATTCAGTTGTTTCATCCGTTGCATCATGTAGTGGAGTGTCTGGTAGCGTCATAGCTGTGCTTATTGTTCCTTGGGGCTTTGCTTGTCTTCGGATGGTTGCGCTATGGCGCAATGGGTCGGGCGGGATGCCGCACGCTTTACAGAGTTGGAGTCGAAACGTCCCTTTGCTTCCTTCCTTTCGGCCGTTACCTACATTTTTTACCGAGTGATGTTATTTAGTATAACTAAATACATAAAATAATGTATAAGATCTCAAACCGCAAGATTTGATATTTGATGATGATGCTATTTACCAATTTTGGATTTGCTTTGAGATGTGGGTTGACTGATGAGACTACAACAGTTGGATCGATAATCGTTGATCGCCCACTGTTGATGAGAAGAGCGAAAATTCGAACCGATTTGCAACACTTGGCTGCGCACATCCTCTTCTTTAGTGGATGTTGTTGAAGATTTATATGAGCGACTCGTTCCTGCGGCTTTTTCTCCATGTTCAGACAGAGAAACGAACAAAGACCAAGCTAATCAATAGACATAGAAAATGACACTGCATTTTGTCACACCAAACGAAGAAACATTAACCTACGTTCGATAAGACATGATGTACCCTCACCACATTTACTTATGTACACTAGCTGAGGGTCTCAAGAAGATGGGGGGGTTTAATAGCCTGCTTCAAAGCACGAGGCGCCAAAGAGCGGCTTCAGCTTGCTATCGATGACCTTGTTAAGCAGCGACTTGCCGAGCGTGTTGAGCACGTCAACCACTGTGTTGTACACATCACCCTTCTTGTTGATGATCTCAGTCGTGAACTTGAGCAGCGACTTGATGATCTGCGTCACGAACGCACCCGAGTTCTTAAAGTTGAACGCCAACTTCGAGAGCGATTCAAAGCTGAGCGACAGCGTGTTAACCGACGCGTTCGTGAAGCGCAATAGGATGCGGTTGAGGATACCCTGGAAATCACCTGAAATCGCCGCGATCAAAATTTGACTCACGGTCAGTGGCTTGCAGGTCTTGGAGGTCGAACCAGCAGGGCAAGCGAGCATATCGGCAACCAAATTCGCCAAAACGGCGGGCTTGACAATACCAACACCAACATCGACCGTGATGACACTGGGGCCACAACGGGCAGGGTTAAGGATGTCAGTCCAGCAAATCTGCCACCACTGGTGGTTGAGCTGTTGGATCGAGAGCGTAATGGTCGCATCGAGGTTGATGGATCCGTTGAAATCCGCACCCAAGTCGACCGTGTCATAGCCCGTGACGTTAAGGTGGCGTGGTAGGACCGTCGAAATACCGGTGGCGTTCAATGAGTCGATCGACGGCGTCACAGCAAAATCGAGACCGAGCAACGAGAAGTCGAGGGGGTCTAGCACTTGGTTCGAGATCGCGAGAGGGTCCAAAGCAACCAAGTTAGTTGCTAAGAGACCCGAACTGATGGCGAGGTCAATGACCGTGTTGAGCGTCGTGAAGTCAGCTGCCTTGGCCGTGAAGTTGACGGCCGTGCAGGTCGAGACATCACCAGCCTGAACGCTAGCGACTGTGGCGAAGAGCGCAGCAGCAGCAGAGAAGAAGAACTTGGCCATTTCTGATGGAGAAAGAGACACTTGAGGCCAATCGAGCGAATTGGATTGTGAGTGATAGGGCAACCATGATCGTAAGCCTTTGCAGTGACTGGTGATAGAGGGAGAGTTAGTGTCACTTGCTGTTTTTCTGTTTGAGTTGGACTACTGCCACTGGTTGAGGAGAAAGGGAGATGGAAAAGATCTTCACCACCTTGAAATGCCTTGATGGAAAAGCTCGCGTCTAGTCTACGTTCATGAATCGTCCCGCTTCTGCGCAAGTGTCATCTTTCACTTTTATTGGCGTCTGTTACCACTGTGCACTAGCATCTGCCAATCAATTCCTCAACTCACCACAATGGTGGGACTCACGGTGGTATCTATGACCCAGACGCTGGTCAAGGTTTCCATAACGGTTAGGTGGGACATGTGCGCTTTCCTGTTCGAAATTCGTTGCCACTGAGGATCCAACAAAGAGAAAGACGGGGGTCATCAGCTCAGCTTCGGAATTTCGAAACCGAGTTCTTTATCTTCGCTTACATTGTACTTCATGATGTCGCTCATAGTCTGATCCCCTTCAATCTCCTATTATGTTCTATGGCCCTTCGATTTGGTTTCTAAGAGACCAATGCTGGTAGGTTGATTGCTGTCTCCCATCTCATGGTGTCCGAAGTCATCATTACCAATCCGTTCGAAATCAGTGACTATGCGACGTGTGCTTCACTGCGCATTCTAGAAATTAATCATGCACGTTTCATAGGCTTTTATGCACGCCAGAAAGAGGAGAAAGTAAGTGTCCCAAGCATTCAGGTCACCGACAGATTATCATAGAGGAGAATGGATAGAATGACTGGCTAGTAGATGTGAACATGGATCGACCACTACATCGAATGCAGCATTGTGTTTTTTCATGAAAGGATATTGCGTAATTTATTGGAGGCTTTGGATCAAGCCTGGATTTGCACCGGAACTTGCCATTTCAAGTGACACTAAATTTTGTATTAATCAGATGTCGCCTCAACCTCAAAAGATCATATGATATCAATGTTCGAGTAACTCAGGGAAGAGCCCCTGTTTTTTCTTTGGGTCCAACTCAATTAAGACTAGACAACCGCAGAGTAGATATCTCCGATACTTAGACTTGATAAATAAGTGTTCATTATTGAGAAAGATGCTTCTAGCATGGTCTTTGCCCTCCTTTTACACTGATACTACCGCGCCATGCTTTCCATACACTCGATCTCCTTGAGGATGCACTGTCATCATCTTGCATTTGTTCTTGAAAAGAAGAATGGCGCTGGAAAGAGTTTATTACAGCGAATTCGAAACATGTTTCTGCTTCTATTGATAAGGATTGCTTTGCTTCAAAGAAAACACGTCAAGGTGTACCCTATAGGTAAGAGAAATGGAGGATAGAGGCTAAGAATTGTAACATCTGACGTGAAAGAGTACGCCAAGTTGAAGTTTCAATAATGAGCTCTTTTCTAACAGTAAACTGATGGGCGATGTGTCTGTCGCGGCGGCTGCTTGAGAAATTCAATTTCATGGTTGCCATGATTTATACTTGATGATGAAAGGGCAATACGATCAACAGCAGCAAATCTAGTGCTATATTACTTTTCGCAATGCTTAACCAAAACTTCACTCACTACATCGTCACTTGTTGCTATTTTAACATCTAAAACCCAGTGTCGAAGCACGAGGAGCCAAAACTTGGCGCTAGACCGGTACTGATGAGCACGTTAAGCAACGACGTACCCAAGGTATTGAGCACCGAGATAACCGTTCGGTAGACGCTGTCTTTCTTGTTGATACTGTCCTTGGTAAAGTTGAGCAATAATTTGATGATCTCTGAGATGAACGCGTTTGAGTCATGGAAGTGGAAGCTGAGTTTTGTGAGCGAATCGAAGTTGAGTGAAAGCGAGTTGACTGATGCACTCTTGAAGCGCAACAGGATACGCGCAAGTAGTGCCTCTAACTGGTTCGATAACGCCGCTATGAGGATCTGGCTGACTGTGAGCTGTTTGCAGGTCTTGGAAGTAGAACCGATCGGGCATTCGACCATATCGACGGCAAGATTACCTACGACCGAGGGCTTGACGACCCCAAGGGCGACATCGACGGTGATCACGGTGGGGTTGCAGCGCAGCGGGCGAAGGATATCGGTCCAGCAAATCTGATACCATTTGTGGTCGAGTTGCTGGACACTAAGTGTGAAGGTGGCGTCCAAATCGATGGTGCCATTGAAATCCACACCGATGTCGAGCGTGTTGGCACCTGATACGTTCAAATAGCGAGGCACGACGGACGAAATACCTGTTGCATCCAGCGAGTCAATGGTTGGTGTCACGGCAAATTCCAAACCCAACAACGAGACGGTCAAGGGATCAAGTGTTGTGCTATTCAGCGCCAATGGGTCCAATACCGCCAAGTTGGTTGCCAGTAGCCCCGTGCTGATCGCGATGTCGATGACAGAGTTTAGTGAAGTAAAGTCAGCCGCCTTATTGGTGAAGTTGACCGGGTTGCAAGTCGAGACGTCTCCAGCATGGATACCAAAGACAGTGGCGGCAAGTGTGACGGCAGAGAGGATGAATTTGGCCATCGCGGGACAGATGGAGATGAAGTGGGGAGGAGGTGAGTCGTGGGGCCGAGAATGAAAATTGAAAAGTGAGAGATTGCCAAGCGAACGGATTTTGGACGAGTGGTGGTCTAGCTGCTCCTTTGCTGGAACTGAGTGAGGGGATTCGGCTGACAGGCATGACTGGTATGGAAGTGCATTGTGTTGTCTACATCCCCAAATTTCGAACCATGACTTGCATTCCCGCCACAAAACAGCAACTCTGAGAGGTACTCCACCTATCATGACGCATGATTGTCGGGAAGAGAATCACGAAATCATCCTCTTTTACTGTTAGTGGCATTGCATTCGGACACTTTTTTGTCTGTGACATGCGTTTCCTTTTCTATTTGAAGTGCATGTCTGATTACCATACCAAAATGGTCGCGATGATCACGCACAGGCAGTCACTGGTTCGTCTGTGCACTTCCACTACCACAGCAAACTCAAGAAATGTTGACGAGTATTTAGCCATCAACGAGTGCACATCAGCTGTGATGGATTAACATGCATTGCACATACAATCACGAGCTATGCGCTCGAATATTTAATATCCACAGCACCACGAATGTTCATCATGTGAGTGTTTGATTTGTAAACATCCATTAACGACCGTTAACTTTCATTAACGAAGTTGAAGTAAGAGTGATGGTCATGCTCGGCAATGTTGCCTTTTGGATAGATGAGCACAGTGCGGAATTAGAGCCGAGCGATGGCGGATGTGAGTGCTCCATGTATGTGTTATGTGGGTATGCTCCAGCGATCGCTTATGTCTTGGGTATGTATGTGCGTGATAGAAACAAAATGAAGTGGTTCTCGATTGTGAAGAGAACGATGAACAACATGATGCCGAGTCCGAGGAAGAAGTTGCATATTCGCAGCCGAACGACAAGAGTAATCCACCTGTATCGCCTGAAAACGAAGTAGCGGGTCTATCAGAATTTATTCAAGAATCTCAAGAAGTTGGGTTGCGTATAGCTGCTAGCACCGACGAGCTCGCTACATGTGCCAATGGTGTGGTTGTGGAATATCAGAAACGTGGCGATGAGATGACACCGTTTGTGGAGCAATGCCACACTCATCTAGAAGAATTACGAAAACGAAAGCGAGAACAGGAAGAGCGTATCGAAGCTCTGATGGAAGGTTAGCGATGCAATGCTGTATAATTATGCTGGAAACCCATCTTAGTAATTCATTATGTCGCTGGATCACCATAGAGTCACTTGGTCAGATTGAAGTATTAATCAATGGACTTGTGAGCACTATCCAAGAAGATCACGCTGCATCTCGTGAGCAATTCGAGCACATTGATGCCAGTCTTACAAGCCGTCTCCGTGCCCACAACTGTGTAAGAGTACTGGTCATATCGAAGGTTTCCTCATCCACTCGCTGAATAGTCTAACCACTTTCATGCACAAACTATGCAGATGGAAAAGAAATTAAAGCTGATCGCATCCATCTTGCGTCAGGACGAGGATAGCAATTTATAAGAAGAAAGTTTATTATTTAGGTCATCAGTACGAGTAAGGAATGGATTTCTTCTCATAGCCAAAATGTCTCGAAAAAACCTCGATGCACACTGATATGTAAAACCTTGACATGAGCTTTTGGTCATCCACACTGAAATTGGCAACGACGAATGGCGCCCCATCAATACCATTCCGCTTCTTCGTCAGCATTACTTGTGGATGCAGCACCGATCGAAGACGCCACAGATCGACACATTCGTACTCTATTGGTAAATGGGTGCTTCTCGTACTACAACCATTGGAAACACACTTTCGACGTCGCGTTCAAAGGTCAACTCACGAAATTGCGCATTACGCTCGATAAATTCTTGCCAACGGTAATGTGATGTACAATTAGCGTTGGCGCTTTTATTATTCGCGAAAATATTTTACTGATTGGCGCATTTATCTGTAGCTAACTGGCGCTAGAGACTATGCCGGGGCCGCAAAGGTCCTTTCGATGATATACAAGCGCTACTATTCTTCATCAGCATTATGTGTCCAGGTAAAACTCTTGTGCTTTTGTTAACTGCAATTGGAGCCAAGTATACTGAAGCTATATTAGACTAGCCTTGAAATTATACGACGACAGCCCGAGCATCGAGACAGTCTGTTGCGATTTTATAAGACAGCCCTCGAGGATACTCAATTGGATGTGAGTTTTTTTGTCGTTCTATAGTTTCCCATGTCAGTACTCATTTCTGCTCTTATATGCCATGATGTTGCCAGAAACTCATGATCCTCAAGGAGTTATGGCTGTTTTACATTGCAGAAGGAGACTTTTATGAGGCGTATCAGCTGTTTAAAGATAAAATTCAACATGTAAGTGTATTGACGTCAACGCGAGGTTTCGCTATGAGATGCGTTTATAATCCCAAGAGTGAAACTGAACTATGTTTGCAATCTTACATTGCAGTTAGATATCCAAAATGATGCAAGATTACTTGCAACATTTGGCATCTTGTGCTATTGGTTGATACTGATTGAATCCAGTGACATTCGTCAGAAGTTAGCCAAGCCCGACGATGAAGAATTTGATATGGAAGTAGACGACGACGAAGATAATGCCAACTCATCTTCGACCGATGAAGAGTATGATAGCGTGAACGACAGGGCAGATGTGAAGCAGGCGAAGAAGAAGCGGCGACACAGTGTTGCGGAACAGGAAACAGCGGAAACGATGATTGGCAAGAAATATTTATTCAAAGCACCCATTGGCGTCCATATTTTATACCAAGATGCATCCAGTGCGTTGAGCCGAGCAGTCTCACTAAGTCCTAGGTCCTCTTTGTTTGTCGAATACTACGTACAATTGCTGGTTCTCGTGGGAGACGTCCCCTCAGCGTGTGATTACTTGGAAAATTTCTATCATTCCAATCCAGATGATCCACATGGAGCAAAAATGGTAACGATATTCATGTGATGACTCCAATGTGTGTTTTGATGAAGTTATCCTCATTAATCATATTCTGTAGCTGGTTGGATTTTTAGAATGCTACTATCCTAGCTCTGTGGATGCCCAGGTTGACATTTATACCAGGTATCGTATTTCTAAAATACTTTCAAGTTATATCATAGAATTCCGTGGATCTTATGGTGTGGTATGTAGATGGCTTCGAAACGACCCATCATGCAGTTATCCTTTGGAAAAGATTGCAGATCTTGTGAGCGCTGGCTCCGTGTCATCGCTTGATTTTGTGAAAGTTCTCGTTGAAGCAATAGATACTTGTGGTGGAGATCTCCATCTTAAACAAAACACTGCCGGGACAGTGATGTTATGGAAGCATTTAGCAGAAGTATTAGTGGCAATGGATGACGAAGAAGTGCCTCTTGCCCAGGTTGAAGAAGATACCGGAGACAATCAATCAGTTCTCAGCACATTACTTCGAATCGGAGCGGAAAGGAGGTGGTGGATAAGAGTTTATTTTTCAAAACCAGTTACGATAGATCAAGTCATCGCAGTTGCGCATGGACGAGAGGAACATCTGGAAATGTGCATCTACAAATCAGTTGTTGCCACCCGATTATTTACAGATAGGTTGACAATGGTGGATATACTGCATATTGCCATGAATTTGCCCCATCCCGCGATAAAACGAGAGCATCTCCGTTTGTTTAAAAGGTATACTTTTAGTTTTCATGCACGGCAATTTTTCTTTTCACTGATGTACTTGTTTGCATATTAACAGCTTTTTTGGACTAAAACTCGATGAAGAAACCTCGTCAATGGAAAGCAGACCATTGCGTGCATCTGCATCCTTTAACGACATGGCATTTATGCACGTCACAGCTGCCATTTCCTCGGATAGGCCATCAATGCCTGAGTTTTGTGGCGATACTTTTGTGGGACGTGTATTGGATCGCCATACTCTATTGAAGAAGAGTACAGATTCAAGTGATACAAGGGTAACAGTAACAAAAGAAAAAGAAAACCAAGAGATCGATAGGGCTTTAATATTTGAATTGGAGGCGGCTGCTAGAGATGACTCTCTATCACCGAACATGGGAACTGGACTACCGAAGGAGATGGTGACTACCAAGGAAACTGCTGAAAACAACTTGATTAATTTACCGCTGTACGTGACTCTAGTGGAAAACGAATCGTACAATGACTACGAAGTGGTTGACAACCGCGATGGTCAAGTTGATCATTTATTTTCACTCGCTAAGGAAGTACTACGCGATACGAATGTTGTGATACCAACAAGACTGGATATTGAAGTGGCATTCGACTACTTTCGCTCGCGTTGGTGGTGGAATGAATTCTATTATGGCCATCGTGGGCTTTTATTGCGATATGAAAACTATATCGCAAGATACTTATTACGGAAATTCCAGGAACAGAGTGGTATGCTGAAGGTAACCACCGATATGATTGGTGAAGTAATGAGTGAAATGAAGCGCAACGTAGCTCAGTCCCATGCACACTTTCCTTCGCGAGAAGTAGTTGAGTTCGTGATGCGGAAGAAGGCGCCGACATTCAGACGTCAACACTTACAACTACGTCGAGCATACAAGAACGCAATATGGCATCTAGTTCAGCAGCACACCTTCATAGAAGTGAATGATTTGATCGCCACCGCATGGGAAGTCTGCAAGCAAAACTCCCATGACGGCTTTCTCTCCAAGGACGATATCAAGAACGCATGCATAGCGCTACTGGTGGCGAGGTATGTGCGTATCAGGAAAGGAATACGGACGATATACCGTATTTTTATAACAGACTGCGCCTTGCGGGGGCACATTTCCAATCCAGAGGTGATTATGATGCACTTGAAGAAGAGATATTCACATACATCGGTTACGATTCCAAAAATTCAAGTTCTTCTGTTTATGATAGATTACGAAAAAGAAAATGGACCTATTTACGAAGACAAAGAAGCATAGGGCAATAGCACTGATGATGGCAATAGACATGATGGTAGCTGAAGAAAGTGTCATGTGACACATGATTGGATATATTAATGGTATATCCCAGTGGTTTTACTCGTCAGCAACGGTCTTATTAGTGACACCAATCCTTTATTCTTCGAGTTGGATCCATTTTAACATCACAGGTACGTTTACGAGTGCATGATGGCTATTTACCACTTCATTTATCACCTGATCAGCAACACTATGTGGCATGTAGATGATACTTTCATCGGCTATTTCTTTGTGGAAAAGAGTTCGACATGATCAGGTATGACATGGAAGATATTGCTTTCTCAGGGCTCATATTTGACACCTCGATAAGGGATCTCGGTGACTGTACGCAATTGTTGTTGACTCAAACCTCGAAAGCTTTCACTACATGCGTTCACGCTCACATTATGAAAAAAGCTTGTCAAGTTCATCTCCGACGCCGAGCATTTTGATGGGTATCACACCAGTTGTTGTTCTCATCGTATTGCATCAAAATATCAATAGAATCCACCTGAAAATCATTTTGTAGCATCTGCTCGGCACTTTGACGAGCAGCCTCGTGCTGATGTTGTGTAGCTCGTGTTAATAACCGCTGGATCCGATAACAACAATTGCGACATCGCTGAAATGCACAGTGGTTATTAGACTGGATTCGCGATGCACATTGCCGGGTTTGGCAATGACTACGCAATCGAGTGACATGCTGATTTTTGTTGCCATACTCAGCATCATCTGCTGCCTCCTCTTCATAGGTGCGATTCGCAGACCAAATGATGTTTGGAATTTCGCCATGCAAATGGTTTATCAACGCAAGCTTGGCTTGGTACCGGGCCTTACGACGAAACTTGCCATCTTCTTGGTTTGTATTGACGTCGTGCTTACCAGCATCGAAAGAGTCTGCAACGTTTTTCGCATTAATATCACCCAGCCGAGATCGAATGAAGTCGTCTAACCCTCGATGAGAGAAAATTTTGTAGCACAATAAACCCGACTCGCTACTGTATCTACCAATTATGTGATTTGACGCTCTACACCACCGAGTGAGTACTAGAAGCCATCGTGGTATGAATCTGAGTATCCAACTCACAAGCAATCGAGCAAATCTGCTTAAAGGCTTGAGTACTCGAAAAAACCATAATGTCGCTGAAGTCTGAAATGGTTTGTCGATATTCTTTAAGAATGACAGCTTGATCGCATTCGTGGTATTGACTATCCATACGCCACGAGATCTTGCACTTTGGCGCATTTTTGTATCGCGATCGTCGTAAAGACAGCCATTTTCTTGGTCCACTTGTGAGCAAGAGCTCCGAAATTTAAAATCAGACAAGGACGAAAACAACAATCTCGCTGGTTCGTTTCGTTCTGTAGGCTCCCAACAGAATTCGATTTTTGTGGCTTGCATTGATGTGGCAATCTCGCCTATTTTTCTGATCATGGCATGCTCGACCCCTCGATTTAGCGCACGACAACTAAGCAAGAAGCTGTCAACATGTAGTGCTTGGCAATCACCGGATGGGCGACAAAGAGCGGTGCTCACCAGCCCATAGTGTCCAAACCGATCCGTGACGTGCGCACAAATAACGACATTCCCTTCCGACTTGATGAATCGCTGAAGCATATCCTCTGTGAGCTGTTTGGATAGGGATGTCGCAATATTGAATTGGTTTGTGCGCTGATGCAATTGTAGCACCCGCAGGAACGAATCGCGGTGTGTGTCCACCACTGTCGCATCAGCGAGTTCTTCAAACGTGATTTTGATACCAAGTGAGCTGAGAAATGCGGTATGAGTTCCTGTTTTTTCAATCAGTTGATTTCGCCTTAAGTTTTGCTGGTAAAGCTTCGTGCGCTCGCTGTCTTCCATCGTGGCCTTGTTTGCAACGCGTTTTTTGATAGTTGTGTCAAACACCCACTGACTATGCATGAACGAGCAGCTCAGCTCTTGTGGGACGTTGATAACAGTAACCATAGGAAGGCGGGACGCCACTTCGCTACATTCCACAGGGTTATCATCAATGAAGATGAACGAGTCAAGCCCTAACAAAATGAATCAGTGATGAATTTCTCCGACATTTAGATGATGCAAGTCTATACGCTTACCGAGTGATAGATCTTTTGCAATTGCCTCGATATTCGCGGATTTATCCTGCCAATTTACTTTGGACAACACGATGTGCTCGTCCAGTCGTAAAATTAGGTCGTTCTTTCGGTGGTTAAACACATCGGTCACGTCTTGCAGTATGTTTTTGCTGCACAGACACAACAGCATGCCTTGCTGTTGCTGCTCTAATACAAATCGTTGCAGTGCCAAGTGCCCAGGCGTGAATTGAATGCCATCGACTCCCACTTCTGCGACGGCGCCACTCCAGAGCGTGTTGTCACAATCCAGCACGATCACTTTCTTCTTGGCGATGCGATACAATCGACAAATTTGACGACACGACGCCAAACTCACTACGTTGAGCATCGGCTGTGTATACGGGGCATGTTTCCGCCTATCTGTGATCGGATCGTAGTAAACACACTCAGTATCGTAGCAGTCGACAAAAAGCTCCATTATCCGAGTCGATGGGTAAACCCATACTTTATTCAGTTCCTGCAATTGCGAGGCAAATGCTTGCTCCTTCTTGTCAAATTCGGTCATTCTATCAGGTGGTGAAGGGCATATGATAATCACTATTGGTGGTGACGCATCCAAGGCATCAAACTGGGTCAAGTCCTGCACCAATTGATCTGTTAAAGCACTTGATCTATTGCTTGCATCATCCTGTGCATTGTGTTGCAATGTGAGCTCTGGATGCGCGCCATCGAGATCACTCATGCGAACCAACAGCACCACCAAATCGATCTCATTAGTATCAGAATCATCCAGGTATTCAATTAACCAGCTCTTTAACGTCAACGCGCTACCATAAGGAAGCCATTGGACAGCCACCTGCACGTCCGCTACTGCCTACATCCACAAGACAAAACCACAACCATCATATAACCAAATGGATGTTTCATTTATATTTATATATAGAGAGAGAAATAGCAAATTGCACCTCTGTAAGTAGCACTTGTAGTGGTTGTTCAAGCTCATCGTCACATGCAAACGTCGCACCGATTAACACTTGTTTCTTGGTCATGGTTGTCAACCAAGAAACCTCAGTAATAACACATCAACAGTTATAAAATTGTTATCATAACAAAAATGCCGAGCAACAACGAACACGTATCTACTAATAAAACGATTACTGTACTATCGATAGCTTGACTAGCTTCATCACTCTTCAGTGATTTTGTCATACTTGGCTGGATCAATGCGATACCTCCAGGTAAAAAATAAGGCAATGACCGTCAAATATGCGATTCAGGAAGCTCTGTGCATGTATATGCAGGATTTTACTTACATATTGCCATATTGGATGGTCGGTGTATGCTCACTGTCGACATCCACAATACACACTGCCATGGCTAAACAATAGACCAAGTATAAGCAAATAAAGCAAAGCAGCGATGTTGGTGATGTGAAATGGATGAGCGATCGTACTATTGGCGTCGAGGATGCGGTAAGTGATGGTGACCATGGACTCCTGTAGACAAAAATTGAAAATTGCGACACTTGCTTCAGGTTTGAAGACGCCATGGCAAGTCACGCCTTCAAAACTCCATTCCATGAACGTGCCTTGCTCATCTGGAATGAACTATACATCACAAAAAAATAGAGTTATGAGAAACGATAATGAATCTCAACTCGGTGCTTGTGGTGGATACCTGAATAGTGTAGGCGCTGACGAGATCCTGCTTCTTTTGAGTTCTTCCAAACGACCATTTCAGAAACCTATGGGCAGCATTTATCACTACCAAGTATCGAATAGACGCTAATCAGAAGAGAGATAGTTTTATAACGCACTGGGTATTAGGTTGCCGGGCTGCATCGAGGTCTTCTTCGATGAACACGACGTTGTTTGTGGAGCGCAAATGCTTGAAACTCGCGCCAAAGTGTCGCCACTCGAGATTACGCTTCCAGAAACCTTTGAGGTATCCACAGAAATCGCCATTCTCGACCGCATATCGCGTAGTATCCGCCGCTGCTGGCGCGGGTGCTTGTTGGACCATAGGCATCTTGCGTCTCAGGGAACTGCTCGATTCAACATCATTTAGAACGATTAGTGCAACATTCTACTAGTTACCTTCGTGCAACCTTCTATAACTTAAATATTATTTCATCAGATACGGTAAGACTTTAGTGCTAATTTTTTCGAACAGTGTTGTTTGATTGCACTCTTTGACAGCTGTGATCCTTTTTGATGCACCTTACAGCTCCTCACATCTGTATGGGCATTGCTGGCCGTCTCAGGAATGATGAAGTACAAGGCTCTCTTTCTCTTTTTTACCGTGCAATTGGGGCTAGATTGTTACCTTAGTCGCTTCATTTTATGAATGAATGGGTACCGATGAATTACAAAGAGATTAATGCCAAATGCTGAGACCAGTCTGTTATTCCTCAAACGCATGGATCCTGGCTTACAATACGCGAAACTGCTCTTGGCACCGCAGCAATTTGTGTATTTCAGTGTGCGGTTTCTACGCCGTTCGAAAAAAACAAGATGCGCTCAATCTGTCGCTTTACGGTGTGATAATTCCATTGCATCCATCAATCCTTTCTTCACGCTGCAATACGCAAACATGTCCCAATTCTTCAATGAACCCTCCTGCCTTTCCAAGTGCCATTTTTTGCACGCAAGATCGTCCTAGACAGGACAGAAGGACTACACCAACGTGGGATGGATCGGCGCTCTCAGAGATCTCCGTTGCGTTTGGATATGTTATTTTCGATATTTATCTGAGCAGGTCTGCAATAAATAATGCTGATCCATTTGCTCTTGGATGAACATTCTGTGCTGATTCTCAATAAATTGAATCGCCACTTCTTTGACCCAGTAACTTTGCAGACTATCATCTTAACCACTCGGCCAAGCTGTCATCATCTTGTTTGGTTTCCTAGGTCCCTGCGTATTCGATATTCTCGAAGTTGCTGAGGTGATCAATGGGCCTGAGATAAAAAAGTAGAAGTGGCATTTGACCAGTGCTAAATGATGTGAACAAGGGCGAGGCAACCTTCCCCCACCTCACCGCGCAAAAGTTGAACCTATGACAGTTTAAGAAACCTGTCATGCCAAACCGATCCTTGCACATGGATTATATAACAAGAGCTGTATGCACGCTGCAAAGCTTGTTGACCACAGATCCTCATAATCCAACCTTCTCAGCCAAGTGCAAATCGTACAAAACCAATGGCAAAGCTCTTTTTCTCGGCCGCTACCGCACTCTTCGCTGCCACGGCAATTGGCGTTCATGCGGGTGATGTCTCCACGTGCACAGCCATCGACTTCACAGCCCATGCATCGGACTTCACCTCGCTTAACACAGTCATCGACTTGGCCGTGAGCTCCAACTTATTGGCGACGTACTTGGTGGATGTCGATCCGCTTGTGGTCACGAACCAAGTGCTGGATGCCGTTGACTTCTCGCTCTTGGGGCTCAGCTTTGAGTTAACACCGACAATCAACTCGTTGAACGTTACGGGCATCTCAACCATCGCCCCTCGTCACCTTAACGTGACTAGTGCCGATACGTTGGACATCGGTGCGGATTTCAAAGGGACTGTGTCGGCGACCGCCACCGTTACGCTTTCGATCCAGCAGCTCAACCACAAATGGTATCAGATCTGCTGGACCGACATCCTCCATCCGACTACATGTGGCGCCACGTCCATCACAGTCGATGTATCGGTGGGTGTTGTGGAGCCATCACTTGCAGCGAACTTGACTGCCGATATGCTTGGCTGCCCCACAGGCTCGACCACCGCCACATGCCCAACACTTACTGTTACCCAGATCTTAGTTGCGGCCATCTCCGGTGACTTCACGACCATCCTGAACCGGATTCTGCTGCGCTTCACCAATGCCGCCGTCAACTCATTGACGTTAAGCTTCACATCGCTCTCGGAACTTTCATTTGACTTTAAAGACTCGGGCGCGTTCGTGACGCAGATCATTAAGTCGCTGTTGGATTTCACGGTTGAGATCATCAACAAAAAGGGTGACGCCTACAACACAGTCATCAGCCTCACGCAGACCCTTGGCAAGTCGCTGCTCAATAACATCATTACCGAGTACCTCGCACCGCTCTTTGGCTCGACGTGCTTCGATGAAGGGTATTAAGTCACCATTTTGGACCATGTGAATGTATGGAGCTATGGGTAAGTGCAAGATGCGCCTTCTGTTCCAGATTCGTGGTTGTACGTGCATTGTGGTTATTCGAAGCAAATTGCATATTATGAAAGAAATGTTGAACAGCTTTCTCCGTTGTTTCTTCTTCTTGTGTTAAACTGAATAGACTTCGGTTGGTTTGGTTGTTGCTGATTGATCTTTCCATTCAGGAACACAAAATCACCAAGAATGTGTCTCGTCGACTAGCGAATCGCCAATACAAGAAACCAAACAATCAAATGCATCAGGGACTCATACACATCATTTTCCTTGCCTGGGCAGAAATGGCAAAGCCACGATTTCAAGAAGAACATGCATGTGATCGCCGCATGTCCACTGAATTTGGCTAAGTATCTCACTGAACTCGAACTGACTGCTTCAGAATATAAACCCTATATTGTCACTTTTGGCACCCTGCCTTGATCCTCCAAATGGCAGGCACATTATCGTCCAATTATAATGCTCTTTCGTTAGATATTGTTGTTTTACTGGATAAAAACTATTATCGTTGGTAGCAGAAGTGAATATCGTCGATTTTCGAGAGCAAGCTGCAGGAAGAGAAGAGGGAAGTTGTCGAAGGAAGAGGCAGCAAAAGCAAGAGCAAGCGAGTATTTTTTTTCAATAGCCATGGAGCTCCAGGAGCTACCGACTGTGTGCGCACTGGACTGGAGCGACGATGACCAGATTATGCTAGATTTATTGCTGATGGAAAACGTCTCCACGAGCGCACTCGCCAATAACAATAACATTATCCACAAATCTCAACAACAGAACATATCAAAAGCCCAAATTTCGGCTCAGGAACGTCGCATTAAGCATCGTGAAGTTGTTCGACGAGCATATCATCGCAATAAAGTGCGTTATTACTATACATATTTGGCCACTAGGGTACAAATCCCGTTAACTAGGCTGAATACATATGGGTATTTTTACAGGCGGCGATGATGAAGTTGCGGGAGGAGGTCAAGACGTTAGAGAATCAACTACAGGAGCTTTCGCTGAGTAAACAGCAGCAATATAGTAAAGACAAAGTCATATTACCAAATCTCTCAAGCGATCATGCGGATAAAACTCGGCAGAAAACATTGGAATTGTCATCACAACTTGAGGTGTTGCAGCAGGAATCAAAGCATTTACAGAACACCTTGGCCGCTCATCAGAGATTGTTGCAGACTGTATGTGACAGCGCAAGCGAAGATGAAGGGGACAATGGCAATAATGAAATTGCGACGACTCCGACTAAGATAATAGCGAGTGACGACTATGCATTTGGCTTGGAGGGAACGTCGGAAGAAGATTTTTCGCCGGAGAAACCAGAGAAAGACAAGTTTTATGCAAAACCCCGATCGACATACATTACGAGTGTTGCTCGTCTACCACCATTAGCAATGAATATGCGCAGAGATATCGGCTACAATTCTATGACGCTGAGTGTCGCGAAGACGCTGGTGAATGAAACATACCAAGCCATTCTTAATTTCAGTTTGAGTGGGGAAACCGTGAGTACGGGTGTGCCATTTATGGGCTGGGAAGATAAACGACTGATTGATGGCACGAGTGTCAAATTTTCGTTGAGGAAAGCTTTCCCACATGCACATGCCATGGATTTTATGATAAACACTTGGATGTGCTTCTCCGATCCAGAATGTTCGGATTCAAAATTTCGAGGACTAATGAAGGTATGGAATGCCACATGGCATGCATATATTGAGTATTATTTAAACACACTTGTACTGTCATGCTTTCGTAGCTGCGTATTCTTCAGCGAGTGAACGACGACACAATTGTAGCCATGCGAGACGCAAACAATTTGAGCGAAGCCAAAATTTACCGCACGGTGTACTTGCTTTTTCGTGTACGTACACGGAAAGGGTTTATCATCTGCGTCCGTTCAGTGGATCCACTCAAAGTCACGACCAAGGCGCTGGAAACCCACACGCGCGATGGAAGAGAGATCCAATGGGTCGACATTTTTGGGTGGTTTGTCTTTGACCAGCTTGGATATATAGATCATGACAATTGTTTCCAGAAGACAGGATCGACTGTGGAATACGGAGGATGCATGGACTATGGTGAGCGGGATCACTTGGCAGTATTAGCGATGGACACGCTGTCACTTGTCTTGAGATGGGAAAGTTTCATGGTCAGTCCGTTATTTGCGCTGCCACCGTCTAGTTGACGATCAGGAGGATAGTTGATGATGTGATATAAGTACAGATGCGCACAAAGTTCCACGCAATAGATTCTTCCGTGGTATTTTTTTATTATTATGTATGGAAATCAGTTCTTTTCATGCTTCGTGCTTGTCGACAATCGAAAAAATGAAGACATTGTTTAGTTCACTTACTTCATAAAATCTTGGATGTAGTGTTATTCTAATGGGTGAAGGACGAAGAATCTGTAGTTGGAAGTGAAGTTGAAGGCGCAAAATTCATTTGCGGAGATGAAATACCCAGAGAGTGCAAGATGAGATCAGTTGCCATCGTTTGTTTCAGAAGTAGCTGCTTCACATGCGTCAACTCTTCTGCTGTTTTGGTTTCTAGTGCCACGAGTCGTTCTTCAAAGACATGCACAGCCGACGCAAAGTTCTCGGCGACCTGTACGGCATCCTGTTGCGCTTTCTCGCGTAACTCTAGTTCCTTGCGTTGTGAGTCAATGATAGAGAGCAGTGTCGCTCGTTCACTACGCACAATCTCGCTTCATTATCATTGTTCAGATAGAAAACAAAGCGATAGCAGTCTTTACCTCTCCCACAACGGTTCCTTTCTGTCGAGAACTGACTTGTCTCCTGAATGTTGTACTGGTGATTTTCGAGCTGACTTCTTGCTGGTCATAGTGCTGCTAGTCAGTTGATTCTCCTCTGCTTTGTCTCGTGTGGGTGACTCAGACGTTGATCGTCGTGATTTCTATCAATCATCATGGATTTAACTGTGTCATTTTTGCACATTATGGCTGAGAAAATGCTGTCCACGTACTCTATTGCCGACACTGAGCGTAAACGGCTCACATGTGGTCACTTTGGAGAAATCTTTTGGTGGTTGGGCAGAGAACAGTCTATGGAATAGAATAATGAGAATAAGGATCACGTTTCGTCAGACGGATCTTCCAATAGCTGTGTATACTTCTGTTGCGCTTCTAGGGCATGTTCACGCGCTCGTTCCTGTCTTCCGAGATGGAGTTGAATGGAACTCTCTTGTGACTCTGTGGGGTGCATAGTAGTCATTCGGTTGCTTTCGTTTTCTGCAGCTGCAGTGTCATCATTCTTCTGCCCTTTTGGACTGAAAGAAGCTACAGCTGCTATCTCCCTTACGTACTCCGGTTTAGATTGTGAATAAGTTGAGTCCACGGATTTCGGTATTGTCTTGTTAATCTAACACGCATTTGAAGATCCCTGCTCATCCAAAGTTCTGTATATGTCTTCATGCACGAATGCTCAGGAACAACAAAAAAAAGAAAGACCTTTGGAGAAAATGTGCATTCTTCTTCCTCACGACTCTGAAGTTCTTTCGTTTTGTTCATCAACTACTTGATGAGTGTGCACAGAATAATGAAGGATGCTATCATTGTTCAATTCTGTCCTCAGCTCAATTACATCTATCTTACCTTTCGCTGGCCATGCTGTTTCCAGGCTACTTGCTTATCGTAGATAGCCGCGCCAATATTGCTGGGTATCTCTGCTTTCATTGATTTGGTCATGATGTGCGTAGCTTTTTGGCAATTCTTGTTTTCATTTCCACGCCTCTTCAAGATCTTGCTGCATAACTCCAACCAATCGACATGCGACCTGGTGTGTCCACATCGTTCATTGGTGGAAAACGACCGGCTCTGCTGACTATGTTCGTGATTTGTGTTGCGGCGTTACGCCATCCACGAGTTCGTCATTTAAGCAATATAAGATTTCTATATATTATGATTTTCCTCGGGGTGTTGTAATTTGCACTAGCTTGCTAGTGTGGAGAACGACCCACGCGTTGATTGTTTGGAAGAAATTCAAAGTAAACAAACAAAGATTGTCCCTGAGTTACCAAATGATAGCTCATATAATCTTTTTTCAATATTTACCATATTTAGCATATGTTAGATATTAGTGAGATGTACTACTTCGTGTGGACACCAAGTACAGTCAGTCAAACTGCTTTGATTTGTAATGATGACCCAGTACACACACACATGCACTTGAACTAAACGTAGCCAGTACTGTAGTCGGCAACTACGAGCGGACGCAGCTGTGATGCGTACCCTCAAGATCCAGAACGGGTGGTGGATCCATCTCCACCCCAAAGTGGAAATAATGCAATAGGAAACCGGCCAATATCGGAACGGGACACTACGCGGTGGGGAGTGGAGCAAAAAAGATCGGGAGATGGCGAATTTCTCATTGCTGGATCTATTTATCTATCGAATCACAAGAAGCGGCCAAAGATACACCCAAAACTGTAAAGCGCATTCGTGTAAGTTAGGAAGATAAGTGGAGCATGGAGTGGGTATAAGGGTTGGGTGTACGTACCATTAGTGTTCCATTTGTAGCTCTCCGTCTCTTTCTTTGTAAGTGCCAAAGGAGGAGGAGGAAGAGAGGAGAACAAGTTTGCTCAACAGGTAGAGTGGACGAAGGCGTGGACTCTGGGACGGAGAGCGAGTGTACGAACCGAGAACTGCGTGGACTATTACTCTCAGACTCTGATTCCACGCGTAAGTGCCCATTCATATCTCATTTTTATTTTACACCTGTACTACGTTTTTCCGTTTGTGTGGGTGGGTGTGCGTGGATCCATTATTACAAAATTTGTTGTGTGTGGACTTCCACATAAAAAAAATTTGTCATGGATTTGCCTGCTTACACCACCTCTATAAACACCACCGATACGAATATGAATCTTTATATTCTAGAAGACTCGACTGATTATTCTATTCCACCGTCACCTCCTCCTATGCAGGTCCATCAGTACATGGCCGCCGCTCCGCATGCGCCTTCACCTGGCCAAGAGATGGCCTTCTTGAAGCCACGTTCGCTTTCACCCACCGTTCACACGTCAGGATCAAAAAGTGATCCCACAACCACGCCCAAACGCAGCAATAACGAAAAATACGGAGCAGTTCCAGCCACCACCACCGTCGTGTTGGTCAAACAACCAAAGTGCCCTCCAGTGAAGCAGTCGGTCACGCTGGACGAGGTCGAGCGGGAGATTCTCAAGCGCAATGCGCATTTACCTGCGGATACAAAAAAGAAAATGGCAAAAGCTGAATTCAAACGGTTAAAGCATTGCGAAACAGTTAGGCAGTCCCGCGTCCGCAAAAAGGTAAGAAAATGGAACAACAATAAAAATGTTTATATATACCTATCCAAGATAGATTGCCTAACCAATTATGTTCCGATTCTTTCATGAAAATCAGAACCAACGAAAAGATCTGCGGGAGGTGAATGAAGAATTGGAACAAGAACTACATAGATGCTTGATCACTTACCGATCGCAGCACAACTGGATGGAATTTGATGAATCCAGTCTACGTGACGTACTATTCAAGAAGTTTGTGCACTCAATCTACGAAGTGCGAAGCTTACGCCATGAACGGTCGGAATTAAAAGACCAATTGATGGTCTTCGATACATTGGGCGAGCATTTTCAGCGGCTGCAGGATGATTTTCGAGTGCCTCGGTCGATCGGTCAACGTACGTTGATTGGCACGATCCATTTCCAGGAGCTTTCGGTCGAAGAAGCGCGGGAGATTATGATGGATTCTCATGCACAGGCAACGTCATTTTTTGAGAGTATGCGCCACAGCACTGACGTACCAGAAGACCAAGAAAAGACAATGGGTTGGTCCAAACACCAACGGATCACTTCGGACGGCCGCGTACAATTCAATTTTACCAAACGCATCTACACGATCTGTGCCCATGATTTGGTGGACAAAAGCTGGGAGATGTATTGTGATTTCAACTTGTACCACGGCATCTACTCGTCCGTGCAAAAATATGAGATTTTGCAGAAAATCAACGAAGACACACTGCTGATCCGTCGAGATTTACAAGAAGGCAGTTCAGCGCCGATCTTTCGGACAATTTTTCTGTTGTTTCGGATCAAATTGGAACACGGATACCTCATCTGCTTTCGCTCTCATAATCCACGCGTGTATATCGATGATGATGACGACCCAAACGTGCAGTGGATGGACATGTTTTACTGGCTCATGGTGACCGATCCACCTGGAGAGCCAGGTATGGGACGCACGTTGGGTTGCGATGTTACGTTTGGTGGGAATCTGCTGAACGACCGTACAAGTGTACAGCATGCGATCCGATGGAAATACCAGATTGCCATGGCATTACTGCGGTGGGAAAGCAACGCCGTTGCGCCGCTCTTTTCGTTGCTGGGGTGAGCTGTTGGGGGATTTTCATTCTTCTTTCCTCTTTCTCTCGCTCTTGGTCGTACTATTACTTTTTTGCAACATATTTAAACAGCGAATGTAATGAAATGGAGTTGAAAATGTCAGCGTATCTGAATGGATTTCTCTGACTTGGTCAATTCGTATGCTGGAAGAAAATGAGTTTTATTGCAGGCTTCAGTGAAAATGAGCTGGTTTCATCTCTCGGTCATCTGCTTTCGCATGAATTCTCATCTAGTGTGTTAATTATAGTACGGCATGAAGAGCAGAATAGAAATGAGAAAGAAGAATCGTGCAGAGAATTTTCTACATGTACCAACGTCTTCAAGTTGGGAGGCAAAAACAATACTGCTCGAGGATGATCATAGATGGTGCTGTCTATAACCCAACCGCTATTGCCAACAATATGTTGAAGAAGATGAAGATATCAATTCACCAGTTGAACTGTACTTTATCCATGCGAACGTGATAAAACTGCTGTCAAGCACCGTTCGTGAAACGCTTCACATAATAATGCTTCTCGCCCGTTTCATTTGTTTAGTTTCATGCTGAAGCCATCTAGGTTGGAGTGACTGCATTAGCAAACAGCATAGCTGAGGTGCATATCACTAGCTCAAACGTCTCAGACTTTTAACTAGTGATACTCATGGCAAGCAAACTCAGGATCTACGTCTTACTAGTGCTCTGCATTTGTCTATGCAACAACTTTGTGCTTAGTGATAAGAACGACAACGATCGAGACTACCAATCGCACTGGCGACCAAACAAGAATGGCGACCACTACAATGGTCGACCAAGAAAGCAATTCCGTGGCGGACGCGTCGGGAATCCGTTCTTCCGCGGCTCTGGGTGTCGTGAAGCGACTGTGGGGCACGTCAATGTCTCAGACGAAACGTCGTTTGCGTTGTCGATCTTGTTTACTGATTTTCAGGCGCAGACGAACGGCACCATTTTGAAAGACCGGCGTTTCTGCAACATCAACGTTGAGCTCGATGTCGAACCCGTAAGATGTAATTGGCACATATTAAGAGTCTTTATGCCTCACTCTTATGCTTTTTGTATGGTCACACGTAGAACATGTCGATTGGAATCGTGCACATTGATTTTCGAGGGTCGGCGTTCGTGCCTGAAGACGCTGTCGATTCCTTTGCTAAACTTCGCGCCAAGTACCACATTCGAGGCGGACAGCACGGGCTCATCACCAATGCTACGTACACTACTGGTTTCAGTGATTCCGTCTATGAAGCCGTCGATTTCAAGCCGACACTCTGGACGCCATGCTCGCGTCGGAAGAATGTGCATTTGGTGCATATCGAGAGTAGCATCGTCGCGGCCAAGCAGAACGCCGAAGATGAAGACGTGCAGATCGCTATCGATAGTAGTGACTCGTTATATGCAAAGCAGAATGACGTCGAGGAGTCTCAAGGCATCGTCTACCAGCTTGTGGCACGTTCGTGTACTCCTAAAGAGACTCTCAACTAGTGGGTCGTTATTACTGGAGAGTGCATGATGCCTGCCCCTGTTCTTGTTGAGCAGCAACGTCTTCTTCATCAGCCAGCATGAGGCGGATAGCGTAGATGGCGTGTTCTTGTACTTTCTGATCGAGTGGAAAGCGAATGCGGCTTTTTTCACAGACTGGGAGGGCACCAGCTTCCAAACATGCCGTTGCCAATTCTATATAGATGGTGAATAGATTTTTTTTGCATTTGCAATGAATGTCAATAAAGTGCCTGAAACTTGAATGATAAACAACAGTATATTGCATTCCTCTAACTTACCGTTGTTCTTGGCGCTGACGATACCGAACAATCGACACCCAGCAGCCTGGATAAGGCTGGCTTCTTGAAAGCGCTTCATTGCAGCAACGACAGTCTCTAGCCCTCCCTTGTTCACAATTTCCAGCAAGCTTTCATCTGGACAATATGACAGCTATAATCAACAGGAATGCTTATACACTTTACGGAAGCCGTCGATCTGTCTCATTTTACCTTGTCGTAGACTGAGATTACCCAGTGCCAAGCAGCTGAGCCCCTGGATTTGTTCACTCTGTGGAAAGCGCTGCATAGCAGATAGCACCAAACGGCGACTTTCTGGATTCACACGCACCACCGAATCCGCTATACCAGGAAATGCACACCAAGTAACCAATCAGACGAAGCAGGAATAGCATCTTGACATTTGACATGTACCTGCAATATGTGGATGTGCCAAAACCGAAAGTCCGGCAATATTGGCCGCCAAATCATCCGGTAGCCGTGCCAAAGCGTCTATAATTGATATAACCCCACCAGTAGCAGCGACAATCGCAACATTGCGTTCACCTCCAGCTATATGGACATACTCAGACAAACAAAGCAGACCATCCCGCTGCAAGCCCAACGCGTCCCGGCACTGTTTCATCTTGCTTATTACCATCTGAATTGCAATTTCCACCTGTTTCCCTGAAGAGTTGGGTTGAGCGTGACTAGCTTCACCATTGGCAATGGCATCATCCTCTTCCTCGTCTGACTCATCAGACTCTGTTGAGTACTGACGGCTGGATGGCTCTGGGTGGCTACTTGCTTTGACTATTTGGTTATTGGATGCATATTTCCGAATTACGCCCTTCAACGCTCGTACTCCATGCGTTTGGATGCGCTCATCTGTTGGATATTTCCGCATAATCTCCAAGACGGCGGTACCATCACCAGTGTCTCGACTCACAGCACGCTTCATGATTCCCGACGGATCTACAGCCATTGCAGTTGTAGCGGACTGAGAGACAGCAGACTTTACATCTGCCCTTTTTGTACCAGTGCCTTCGTCTTCTTGATGTTTTGATAGTTGGGAACGTCTGCTACTAGTCATTGAACGGCTCGATTGTGTATCATCTTCATTTTCATCTTCATCTTGTGACTCAGGTATTGTATTTAAGTCGGCGACGACCACTTTAATAATCTCTTGGGTTGTCTCGTGAGCCGACTTATTGTTCAGTAAGTGGTCATGCAATAGCATCAGCAACGCACGCGTGATTTTAGCATACATCACAATGGAGCAGACAAATTCCACTACTCTGTGCGATGCATTATCATCTCTGCTGCCGTTGCGTAGCAACAGTTTGACGATTAATTTCTCTAAGATGTGCTTTGGTAGACGATCGAGCTGGTGGAAAGACAGCACACCGGCAGGAGGTGCTAATCCCGTCGGTAGTTGCCGCAATAGACACGCCAGCACGAGCGAGAGCGGTAAAAACGACTCATCCTGGGGTTTCTCGTTCTTGATTTGTGCTTGTTGTAGCAACAATAGCATATGATCTGTCGTATCCAGCATCTTTGCAAGCAAATATATTGTCAGTGTTCTCAATAATGGCCGACGTCTATTGGTAGAAGTTTAGGGACAACCAGTCGGTTGATATTAATACGACTTTATGTGGCAAATAGATCGCTGATGAATTCACATGCAGCAATTTTGATTTCTGTGTACAAGCGAACGTTGAGATCAGCTGAGCAGGTCAGTTGAGAGCGGTTTGACTGCTGCTGGTCATGCAAGTCCAGGGCAAATCGCAATGTTCGTAAGATCAGCATCGGATGTCGAATCTTAGCGCCAAACCGAAAGATTTGGAGCCAGTTTTCTTGCGTCAATGCACGACAGATTGCGAACGTTGTAAAGTGCCAGCACTTGGGTGAATCTACGTACTTGGCAAATTCCAACAAATTGAGCATTTGAGCAAGTGGATGGTAGGTGAGCGCTATCGCTGCCTCCTGTTGACTCTTTGGTAGTAGATCCAGCCATAATCGCACGGTGCTGACCTGAAAATGATCGGGTAGAGTGATGAAAGAACCATTTTCTGGCAATTCTTGATGAGTTTGATCTTTGAATCGCTGAAGCAGATTGCTATGCATTGCGAGAAGCTTTCCATCAGCAGTCAGAAGCTCTCGATCACTTGCACACCGAAGTTCAATGGGTGGTAATATTGAAGTAGGATGACTTGGCGAATTGGTACTACTACCATTCCCACTCTTGTTCGTCAATATCTTCTTGGAATCTCGACCTGTATCCTCCAACTTTAGAGCTGAAGATTTATCACAAAAACTCAACGCAGCTGATAGCAATAACGCGGCTAATTTGGCGTCTTCATCGTCACTAGACTCGATCACAACACGCACAATGTCTTGGTGAAACCGTTCAGCTTGAAGCAAGTCTTTGGCAGCTGGACTGGATCGACTCAGCAACAACAAGCCCAGAATCACGTTTTTTTGCAACAATATGTTGGTACTACGCATTATAGAGCTGATACTCGCCTGGATAATTACTTCTTGTTGCGCTTCGTTTTTAATCCATTGGAGTACTTTCTTTTTGGGTTCACATAGACTGAAATTATCGCTATTTGGTGGTGATGGTAGTGTGTTCTGAAGGAGAATGTGACAGATCACCAGACAGCCTTGCTCGATCATTGCTCGCACAAGGTCAGTCTTGGGTGAGTTAGCGATGATTAATTCCATCACTTTCACGGCAGCGAGAGCAACTTGTGGACTGGAATGTCCCATTAGCCACAAAATCGTGATCAATGTGCCTGACAAACGGATGAACGCGCAAATGTGAGTGATGTGTATGGCAGTGCTTGGCGGTTGCAACAATACAGTCAGCAAAGTCAAAGCGTGATGTTGCAGCTCGGTATTGGGGTGATTAAAGTATTTTGTACACAATTGCAAACCCGTGTTAGTCTGTTGACTTACAATTCGATTTGCTGGTATAGAGTGGCGAGTCACTGCGTGAACAAGTACTTGGAGGTAGAGCGATTGCAGCAACCGTTGCTCTATCGTAGTGTCTTTTTCTTCTTCGGGAGCTTGGAGTAGCCACATGGCCATCATATCGACTCCAGTATTGGTCAAGACATACTCTACTATATCATGATTAAGTTCATTGACTGGCCAGGTCAGTAAACGTAGTAATGCGGTAGTTGCAGCAATGGTGATGCGATTGACTTTCGCTGATGTAGCCAACTCCCACAGCAGATCAACAATGCGTGTTTGCGTCTCCACACCCAAACCTTCTCCAGGACAATCAAATTTCGTAGGAGGATGAGGAGAGAAAGTGTGATCGTTGCAGTCGACAGTGTAGGTCATCAGGATGTCCACCAGCACATTAAGCAATCGGATGGGAAGCTCCTGCACATCGTCGCTGTTGGACTCTTCCATGTTCTCCACAACTGAAGATTTAAGACATATCTTTACTACCCTCGCAGATTGAATAGCTTGTTCGTGGTAATCCCGAATTTTTTCCATGATGGAGTGGCTCCACTCCACTATCCATCTTCTCTCCAAGAGAGGATGGAGAGGAAGCGGACGGTCTACGACCTGCTTGATGTCAATTTCGTGCTGTGGTTGGGTCCTGTCTTTGGTAGACACTACACATCCGATCTTCACTATCGCTTCCATATTTGCGACCACAGCACGGACAATGTCCTGGTTACATGAGAAGAGCAGTAACCCCAAGCGGCGCCATTCTTTCGCGTGGAGCGGCCACTGATGTGTCAACACTTGCGTATGGGTGTCACTGGAGGTGAAACACGGCTCTATTTCATCATTGAGACATGTGAGTTCTTGCCATCGCGTGAATAACATTAGCTCTTGTCTCAAGTCATCATCGTCCATAACAACGAGTCGCGACCGTGGTTCACACACACACAAGAGTTGCTGCGGAATCTTTCGTCCACGATGCTATTTTGTTGAATGGCATCTATCCCTTAGGATCGATCCCACTCGCGCATCGCCACATTGGGAACATTACATCCACAACCGGTTATTTATAGCTAGCTAATGCATGTGTGTGGATGGATGGGCCATCGTGTTAGTCTGGTTATTGCCGTCGTAATGGATATGTGTGGATGGATATGTTTCCACCTTACGCAACAACAAAAAATCTTGTTTTCTTCAACTGCTCACGCTCCTCACCAAATTACACATGTTTCTGGCTATCATGATTGGACGGAGAAAACCAGCTGTTGTCAAGTCGCGTTCTGTGAGCCAAAAAATCTATTTTTTTTGACTAACCAAGATGGCTCCGAATGGAATCTTCTAAAACTTAATCAAATTGTGTCCTACGCCATCCATCAATAGATATTATATAGTGGATGAATACTTTAACAAAATACCGCGTCAAGATCTGCATGCAGGACATAAACATGATCAATTAGGTGTCACAACATGACGGCATAGATCATTTTTGCAAACTGTACCCAACGCGTTACTTCACACGAGTGTGTAACCCTCCCGTGTCGTTGGTGCTGCTGGTGGTGAACCTGAGCTCTTGGGGCTGAGACAGCGAAGGAAGTTGACCAGAGTCGCACATTTGCTCATCTCGAATGGGTGTGTAAGCTTACGCGCGCGCGCAAAGCCGGGGAATGAACGTGACAGCTTGACGAGGCTGGGCAGTCACACGACGAGCGGACACACAAGGGAGGTCTTGATGATGTAATGGTCTCCACTTACTCGTTCACTCTGCAACTTGCCTCCTTCCAAGCACAAGCGTGAACGAAAGAAACGCTGGTTGTGGTGTGCATCTTTACCGAATGAGTCTAGCAGCTCATCGTTATTTCATCCCACCGATTCATGTTAGCACGACCAACTGCATGAATCCGTATAACAACAACAACAGCAGCAACAACAGCAGCAGCAACAGCAGCAACAACAGTAATACCAACCCTCCTCCGTTGGAGCACAACACTGTCATCACTCCCTCATCTTCGCTAGGTCATTCCGCCACATTTGACGAGGACATCCTGCTCAGTCTCGATTTTATGAACACGTTTGGCGACGTCCAGAATGTGCTGAAATGTGACATCGATGATCTCGTAGAGTTGCAACAGCAAGTCTCTACCTCTCTAACCTCTGCTCCAGCAAGTGGAGTTATTACGGCCACGTTGACATCTGTGACGACGTCTACTACAACGAATGCATTAGCTTCATCGGCTACTACAACAACGACAACGACAACGACAACAACAGCGCCAGCTGCAGTTCGACGAGGCGGTCGCACGTCTCAACTCACCGCCAAAGAACGACGAGAACGTCACAATGCGAATGAACGTCGGCGAACCAATGCTGCCAGGGTAAGTAAATACAGCAGATCGTTGTGTTTCCGACTGATAGTTGGACTGATTAATCTAATGATTCATTTATGACTTTGTTATTATTAGGATCGAATTCGGACGATGCGGCAAACTTTGATCGATCTGGAGCGAGAACGCAACGAATTGAGCGTTCGACGAAGCCAGGAATTAGCCAGAGCTGCCGAAGAAGAAGAGAAAGAAGTTAAGACTGATGATCCGAGTGTAAGTTTCAAGCGATTACGACTTGATTCGATCGAGTCGTCGTATATGAAGCTAATTGCAACTGTGGACCGCCTGCGTGAGGAGAAGCGATATTTGGAAGATCAACTTGACCGATTCGACACACAGAACAGCGGTGTGCAAGCGATTTTGACGGAAATAGACGTCAATATGAGTACCGACACTGGTAAACGCAAACATCATGCTATCGATAGTGACGCTCGCGCTAAGAAGATGATGACTACTAGCGTTGGAGCAACCAAAGTTACGAATGCCTCGGAATCCGAATATGATGACGAAGATGAGGGTGCTTTTGGCCACCAAACGGACGAAATCTCGCCGATGTACCTGAAGGTCTTGTTCGACAAGCCTATGAGTATGGACGTGGCTATTAACTGGATCAAGCAAAGCTATGAACACGTCATGGCATTCCAACACGAATGGAAGGCTACCGCTGGCACCACTAATCTCTTGGACAGTAATATGAATTCAAGGGTAGCGTTTGGCTGGCGGCCAGTGTCGGAGGTGAAGGCGGACGCTTTCACGCAAGATTTCCCCAGTGTTTTGTCTGGAGAATTCGTGGCAAAGACCTGGAATTTGCTTACTTCATTGCAGGGGATCCGTCTGTTGCACCCACGCGTGAAGGATTTCAAGATCTTGCAACGTGTGAATGGTGACTGCATTGTCGTGCAGGTGAGCATAGCAACCAGCGATTCCAAAGGTAACGATGACGAGGATAAACTCGTTCACTCAATCGTGGTGATTGCCCGTGGTCGCATCGACGGTGGGTACTTGATCAGCTGTCGGTCAATTCCGTTGTCCGTCGGACTGAGCGAGTTTGCGCAAAACGAAGGGACGTACGTGAACGTATTCCGGTGGTTCCTCTTTCTGGACAAATTCGACAAGGACGATCTGCCTGTGTGCGAAGTGACCATTGGTGGGCGGCCGGTGGCAGTTCGCCCCACCGTTGTGAAACGAGAGGATCCGCCGCAACACGACGAGACGATCGAAGTTCTCGCGACACTTGTGCGGTGGCAAGGTGCGGTGGGTCATGGTGGTTGGGCGATTGAAGGTGATGATAATGCCGAACACACCGCATGGGCGCAAAAAATAGAATAAAATTATAGAACTTTTATAGAGGATTATTATTACAAAATTGGGATGAATCGAGAAACCAAGCAAAAACCAGATAGTGCATATTTTCTATTTCTCACAATTAAAAATGCTCTGGCTATAAAATTACTGACGAGCGCGAATGAGAGACAGTGTTTGATAGACGTATGGATCCATGGCGGATAACACCAAAGCCTCCGTTGGACACAGTATCGTATGGGCAGCCATGTATCCAGTCGTGTTATCTAAACTTCAACAAAACCCTACAACAAATTCGTACAGTAAAAACCATGCCGATCACCACAATGTCGTCACGTGGTGGGGATACCATGAATATGTGGCTCCTATCAACTTGCTCACTCTCTAAACTATCTATCGTACCATGGCAGGAGGCGTTTACACCCACCATGCTCACAGAACGCGTTTGTTTCTATCGTCGGCACGCATGGTCTCCGTCTTTTTGATTCTGGAGAACATTTCTCTGTAAAGACGGTTGTTAGCAGATAGATACATCCGTGTCCACTTCATACACTCATAAAATATATTGCATTATACAAATTCGATTCACTATTTGTCCATGGTTGTGAGAATTTCATCAATATAGACAAGTACAGTATTTCCCTGAACGACGCCAAAATACAACCGCACAATACCCGATAGCAATAGTCGGAATAACGCATTATTCCTTTACCATGCCCATTACGCTTTACAGTCCCACGGTCATCAAAACTCGTCTCTGTAGTTACAAACACCAAGAAAGCCCCATCATGATTTTTCCACAAGCATTTGACTACATCGCTTTGTTTACATGGAACGACAAACAAATACGCCGCTAATGGTCGCAAGTTTGGAGAAATTTATGATAAAAACGGCAGAAAAACACGCCTGCGACATCTGAGAAACATGATTGGCTAAAATAGTTTCTCCAACGATATCATTTCAGCATTATAGCCAACATCATATAATTGCAGAGGCTCTCTTTGCAACGCTATTATTTTAAACTCAAAAGTATGTACTTATAATATTTTTGTGATCTTACATATTGATAATTTTATTCTGTGTAATTGTTGCAAGATAAGTCGAGCGTAGTGGAGCCACTATACTCACACTGGGCTCTTCTTTCGTAAGAGCGATTAGCTGCATCTTCATATGCTCTTAAGGTTTAGCAGGAAGAGGGAAATCATTTCGTATTCTATTTGAATAGTCTATTTGATTATTGTAAATATGCGATGCTGACTGGTTCTGATTATGTCTTTGTGTTGTGGAGATATTTCCATCGTTTTGTAATGATCTCCTTTCTTATATTCGAGCCATCGTTCCTATTTATCGCATAAGTTCCGTTTTGTGCGTGATCGTCTTCTTCTTCTGTCTTCCGCCCTCTCAGTATATTTCTTCGAGAATAGTTATGGCGCCCTATATCGAGTCGCGTGCTGTTCAGCTTCAGTTACATCATAGAAGAATGGCGAATCGAAGACCAAGGGTTCAGTACTTTTTCCCTGTCGTTCGATCGATTCGTTCAACTTAGCTTGTGGCCGTACGACCATGATATCTGTCCAACGTCCCTTTCTTCTTCTCCGATTTCTATTCAAGATTGTCATTTTTATTTTGACTGTGTCGACCGCAATCCAAAAAATCGGCGTCAATGCAAGTTGCACACCTGTCGACCAGTACTACGGAGTTCATGACGCCTTTGGATCGAACTTGGAACGCTGAAGAAATCGCGATTTTACAAGAGTTCCTCTTTACACCTCGACCAAGCCTAGAGCTCTTACAACAACCACAACATGTCGACGCTTTCACGTGGAACCACGCCAGCGCGCCATGTACACCGGTGACACCAAGCACCAACACGCCCACACACGTCGCAGATGTGGAGATATATAGTCCTGCCCCACCAACGGCAAAACATGAGTTCAAGACACTCACATCCATGCAATGTCTGCAACGAATTCACAAGAGTTTTGAACTCTTGACGGCCATAAAACAACGCATGCACGCAGCTCGTTCAACTGACAATGCGACCGCTCCATGTATGTCCTTATCTCCTATGGGATGGGTTATCCAACGTCCTAAGCTGGAGGCTAGTCTTTCCAGTAAATTGAAAGGCATGACACCACCGACTTGCTTCCTTTTGGAGAAGGCGATTCCTGCACAAAACGTCCAGACACTGATGCATAAAACTTGGCAGCAATGGACTGATCCAGTTAAGCTCATGCGCCTACATCCATCGAAGCAAATTGAGCTTGAGATATTCCAGCGGTTCAACGGCGATGGACTGATCATTCGCCAAGAGAATTGCTCGATAAACCCTCTTAACGGTGCGCAGATTAGAGAGCGTAGTGTCTATCTGCTCTTCCGCATCCAGACCAAACTAGGCTATACCATTTGTGCTCATTCTTTGGATACCGCCACACTTCAAGCAAGGTTGAAAAGCTCCAATGTCACCCCAATGACCAGCGTCTTTCACTGGTAAGTCATAAAATGCGTTTATTATGGGGATTACTTGATCTTTCTAACGTCTAAAATCGACTTTCTTTGTAGGATCACATTTTCTGCCTTGGAAGGGAACGGTGACGGCAGTGTCCACGTCGAGTTCGGCTGTACACTCAAAGACAACCATTATACCAATCTTGGCAACAGCAACACTACTTCAGTCGCACAACAGTCTGAAGTGTCTCGAGAGCATGAAATTCAAGAGCAATTGGCGATCATGTCCCGATGGGAAGCTGCAGTGACCGAAATGAACAGACCGCGGTCAGCCACCACACCATCGATGGTGTATTCTTACTTGCGTTAAAACAAGACAAACAACAAACAATCAGTCAGCCACACACCGCATTTTAAACTGGTGTATATTGTCATTTATGTTGAGAAGAGCATCGTCTTCAAGTGAAAACCATAACGCTGCTTGCAACTGTACGGGAAAATGAGTTTAGTATCTAAGTGGGAGTTTTATGTTGAATTGTGATAAGAAAACCTGTTTTTGGTTGTTGCATTTTGGATATCGTAATAAGTTATTGCATTTTGTTTACGTTCTTGTCCACAACATAATTAAAAAAAAACAATGGGCATCAAATGCCACGACAATACTCCTCTCAACTTATCTCCCTCCGTACACTAATACTAAAACCTATGTAGTGATACATTTCGTGATACTCTTCACTCCACTAGAGGAGGAATGAGTGAATTTTCTGCTATCTGCAACTACCAGTAAGTTGCGACATCGTCTTTATCTTCACAGCTTGAAGAATGTCTGGCCCATGGCATCTTGCTCTATCCGCATGTGTACACAGAGCACCTCAACAGCCATGAATGCTGAATCGGCCATCGATTCATACCCCAAATGACCACCAAATGTGAAGCTAAAGCCACCATCCGCTTCTCTTTCAAAAAGCTCCCATACTGTGCTCTCTACCATCTGCACGTTGGCATTCACATTCTCAGCATTGGCTTGTACAGGATTAATGGACTTGGAGCACAACAGAGTACGGTTTTCGTCCAATTTGGCTTGGTACATAACCGAGATTGATCGATTGATGCGTGTAGCGTCGTTGTTAGTCACGTCAAAGATCATAACCGCGGTCTCGTCGTTAATTACCTTAACCGGGTGCACCTTGATTGAACCACAGTAGATGGATGAGTACTTAGCCGAGGAGCTTCGCAGCTCCACACACCGACGGATAACATCATCCATATTCATGTCCTTGCCGTATTTCTTTTTCAGTTGGAATGAGAATGCACCAGTCTTAGAGATTGCCGTAGTATATTGTATATCTGGGGACACATTGTGCTTGGTGACTGTACCATGGCTCTCCACGTTGAAGTTAACGGCAAAGTTGATCCCTTCAGCCATCGCATCGGCACACACCTTGTCATTTAGCTGCTCTTTGATCTGCTCTGTGGCTTGGGGGCTGTAGAGCACGCTTTCCAATAATCGCGCACTTTGCTCCATGAAGCTGCTCGTTTGTTTAGTCAATACAGCGTTTTCTTTGGCTAGCCCATCGACCACACGGCGGAGCTTCTCGAGCGCATGAACCAATTTGATCTTGTCGACATCCACGGGGGTGTTCTCTGAAGCACCGTGCAATCGCTGACAGCGTGTGTAGTACATTTTGCTCAATGCATCAACTTTCGCTTGCAATTTCGCCAAGATCTTCTTAACTGGTGGACTGACCTCATCGTGACTGCTTGGCGATGTTGTGGATGCATTTCGACCTTTAAATGGTTGACTTGCCAAGATGTTCTCGAACGGATCGATGGCTTCGCGGTAGAACGCATCCATCGCATCGGCTTTCTCGTCAAAGAGGAACTGCTGGAAAGCCGCCGTCGCGTTCACCTCCTCTGATCCACCGCCAATGGGGGAAAGGAGTACACTAGTGGCGTCCTCTTCCCCTACTGTGGTCATAACAGCGTCCTCATACTTGACCATAAGCGGATCATCGTTGGGAGAGATGTGGATGTCGCTGATCTGGAAATCCTTGTCGGAAATGTTGTGTGGAGGAGGCTGCTGGTGGTGCTGGGGCTGTAGGAACATTTCCTGGATCATAGATATTTCTTCACTTGTCCACGCCATGTTGGCGTCCACAGCGTTTAGCGTATGGACGGTGGGGGTCGTCAGTAAATCTACAAAGCTCATGCTTCCGTGATGTGTAGATTGTAAATGAAGATGTGTGTGTGTGGAAGGCAGCAAAAGACCAACTAACACAAAGAGTGACGGAGCGAGTGGCGAGTGATTGATGCATCCTCCGTTTTTTTCATGACGTGAAAATAGAGTAGGATCGTGGATGGATTGAGGATTTTTTATACATAATTCTCTTCTTCCTCTTGTCTTCTCAAAGTCTGTCTCCTCTCCTGTCCGCTGCTGCTACTCTTTTTCCACTTCACCTCCACTCCCTTCAGCTCCGCTCCTCCCCTTCTCTCCTCTCTATTACAGTTGTGCTGCTAAATTGAGTGAAGATGATCAGCTCATCTCCCCCATCGCACCCCAACTTGAAAGAATGCAAAGTTGTCCTTTTTGCGCTGGATCCTTTGCCAATGAGGAACACAAAACATGAGTAGAGACTAGCCAATCTACCAGGATAAACATGAGATTGGCAATGCTCGCGATCTGCTTGTTTATGTCAATGCGTTTCACTATCAAGTGTTGATCCCAGGAATAGGCAAGTACGAAATGCCAAAAGGTTTGTGGACCAGAGGAAATGCTAAGATGGCGTGATTGGAGGCTGTCCCCTTTCGTGAAGGGTGTGTGATTGTGTAAGTAACTAAGCTGTCACGTTAACAGTTTAAAAAAAGCAAGAATTGATTTACCTCCACATTCTGATATTTTTATGGAGAGTTGGATTTCGATTGTCACTGATACGCACGTTTTAGTCATCACTTTTTATCCGTGCGATTGTGCACAAGTCAATTTCAGATATGCATGCCAGTTGGTTTTCGCTTCAAAAATGCCTGAGTTTCTTCACTCTTGCAAAATCGAATTGGCAGACATAAATCCAATTCATCTTGCAAGCAATATGCTGTTGAGCTTTCAATTGGCTGCATGAAGTTAAATCATCGTAATTGTAAGCTGGGTTATTGATTGTGTATCCAGGTGCTAGTCCACTCTAGTCCATATCGCCTGTCTTTCGCCGATCCCACTCTACTCACACGTCAGTCCGTGATGTGCCGACAAGAGTTTACCGGTTGTGTTCACATAGTGGAAAGAGTGCTTGTGAATTTTAGTTGATCCACCCTCTTTTCTCCAACAAAAAGCGCGAGTGTAATATCAGAAACCAAGATGATTATTTCTTTATAGAGGGGCTTTACTGTATTCATACAGTAAAGGACCAGATTCCGAATTCGCCAGCTCATATAGGTGCTATGGATGGCTGGTGCAGCAAAATTTCGGTAACGATAGAAGAGAGAGGCGCTCATGTGAAAAAAGTGCGGCCGCACGCAGCACCAGATTGGGGAAATTTTTTTGCGTTTGCGTTATTGGTCGCATGTAACCAACGACGGCTGATGGAAGTGCAGTGATTTCCCAACAGCCGTAAGTAAGAGTAGGATCGGACGGGCAAGGTTGCGTGTGAAATTCGTGTGAGAGCATCGACACGAGACTGTCGCCAGTGCTCATTGCCAGCACACGACGTCCGACAACCAGTCGGTTCGAGGCAAAACATGACGAGTATTTCCAAGGAAAACGGTAAGAAAAAATCGAACACACAGTCGTCAGATGTGCCTAATGGACTCACTCATGAAATAATTTTGGTATTTTTGATGAATATCTACTGACCAATGAGGCATCATCGATTACCTGAGGAATGGAGGGCAAAGATGCTGCATGCACTGGTTACTCGTGCTGTCCATAGTTAAGGCGGATGCAAAAACTTGATGACCGTCTACCTTTAAACAAAAAAGTACCAAAGAAGTATGCTTAAAAAGTGCTTGATGTGTCCATTTAAACCTCAAAAGATCATATGAGATACGAAAGTACAAGTAACTCATAGAGGATCTCCTGTTTTTTGTTCGAGTCCGACTCAATTAAGACTAGACAACCGCGGAGTAGGAATCTCCGACACCTAGATTTGATGATTAAGTGTTCGTTCTTGAGAAAAATGTTTCTAGTGTGATCTTTGCCTTCCTTTTACACTGATACTACCGCACCACGCTTTTCATACACTCGATCTCCTCTAGCATGCGCTGTCATCACCTCGCATCCATTCTTGAAAAGAAGAATGGCGCTGAGAAGAGTTTATTACAGAGAATTCGAAACATGTTTCTATTACTATCGATGTGGATATGTTTGCTTTGAAAAAATACGTCAAAATGTATCCTAGAAGTAGGAGAAATGGGGGATATCGGTTAAGAAAATTTTATTTTGAAAAGAGTGTCCTGAAACACTTCAAAACGTACCTGCATTAAGATTGACTTCGGTATCCGACGCTCTTGAGATACTACTCACTTTGCTATGGATTGCTCATAGATAGATGTGCCATGCACCCCACATCACTGGTGATGGCTGCTCAAACTTCATAACATCTATGTATTCTCTTTTATCTCCTCATTGTTTATGAATAACAATCGTGGATGGAGCTATCGTTCTATAAATCGTGGATGGAGCTATCGTTCTATAGATACAATATGTTGATTGGATTAATGGTTACAAGATCGACATATTCTTCTTCTTCTTTTTATATCGATATATAACGGATTTACTTCAGAAAAAGCCAATTATAAGTGCTGGTTCAGATCTGGCCGACTTCGTTTCAGAATGGTAAGAACTCTCCCGACTTTGTTTCAGAACAGGAGCCCATGCGCATTTTAGGAATCTTCACACAATTCCCATCCTGTAACAACACCCTCACTGGCGCATGCACACCATACCACGCGCGGAACGGTACTGTACATTTCTTGAATTTCGTCACGAGAAAAGCCATTTGGGAACAATCAAATCAACGGAGATAACTAACCATAAATGTAAACATTCCTTTTTGCGTAGCATTGCAATGCTTCACCATTCTTTCGCTAGTTGACCCTCCAGTGCCACAATTAAATCCAAAGAGTGGCATGAATGGATGAGCAAGCGGCGTAGAGAAGAGCCCAATTTGTACACGAATGGAGTAACGCAGCGAAATGATGACAGATAAAAAAATAAGAGTGGGCATCAGCATTTCAAACGTCGTTTTTTTGTTTTATTTTCGCATTTTAAAATTTCTCCACAAAGTCCGTTTTTTTTTCAAAGCAAATATTGATATTGTGATATTGTTATTTTTTTTTACGAAATCACGTTTTTGCTGTATTTTTGTTCAGATTATCATGTAGGAAATGCCCGATCCAAAATCGCATCCACATCGTGTTTCTATATGCTCGGTTTTGAATAAAGACGACATCCTTCTACTTCAACTTCTTGAATGCAATGGTGACACTGTGGTACATCAACACTTGCGCATGCATGAGTGGGTGGAGACAACTATCGAATTTCTGGGCATGTGACGGAATGAACCACTGTCACTGAATTTGGGGACGACGATCTCATTCAATTTCTGAGTTGAATATGCCCCACGTTTATTACCTTCTGATTTCTTTGATAACGATGTCCCTTTTCCCTCCCCCTTCTCATGAAGTCTTCAGAAAATTTTCAACGAAGAGCTTCACCATCCATTCTTTACTGATACTTAAGTATCTGGGCTTATTTCCATTGTTTTTAATCGAGGATCCCTGACATTGGAAGTCACAAACGGGAAGCTTGGATCCTGACCATCGTTGAATGATATAATCGCTGGCGTGCGCATTGTGAACGAAACACCTCATCTTTGATGACACGGCGATGTTGTGTGTCAACGTCCAGGCTATGTCGGTCGTTACCTGTCTGTGATTGGTAAAGCCCACTCTTGCAAAATCTGATACACGTCATCTCAACCGATCACCTAAAGCGTTTTGCATCCAAACCATCATGCGCTTTTATCCTCCTACGGGAGAATGAGAACCAATGGCTTGGAGAGAACGCGTGCGCCCACTTCAAGGTTTCTTGTTACTCAGCAGGCAAAAATTCGTAGCTCGGCCACATCAGTTAGTTATACGGGGTATCGCTGCATAGACAAACGCATTCTGTTGCTTGCACACACTTGAGGACTGATCGGATGTACATGGTTTGCTTGTTTGCTCGTCAACCACACAGGCTGACTGACGATTGTAAATGATTAGTCTTTCCTCACATTCACGATTGCGCAGGTGTGTTGCAAACGCTTTGGTCATCCTTCACCTGTGACTACTAGGTTGCTACTTTTACGACCAGCGGGTGTCGGCACGTTGAGTATCTTCAGAAAATACACAAAAGCATGGGGAGAAATGTTTGCAAGGCTTAAAAAATATGCATCATATAAAAAGATTTTTATTATCAGCTATATGTGGTGTTCCGTGTTGTTTTGTTGCATGTCATTGTAAACACCACGTGCGACACCCTTCTCTTCAGCCTGTTGTCCTGCGAAATAGTTGAAAATCTGTTCCAATGTGGTTTGTGAGACACTGTACTCGCGGATATGCAACTTCGCCTTCATGTTTTCTACCAACGCAAACACCTTGGACAACTTCAAGTCACCATTTTGATCACGAAGCTTGAAGCGACAGAAGTCGTTTTGGCGTTCCATCACCAACACGGAATCGCGACCAAACGCTTCCTTCAAGAAAGCACTCAAAGCATCGAAGCGCATCTCCTCCACACACCACGAGCAAAAAGCAGGAGACCGCACAAACCCATCGCGTTCGAGCGCAGCCGCTAGATTGTACCCAGTTGGATGCGACGCCACAATGCGTTTCGCGAGTTGAGCGTTGCCGAACGAACGGCATTTTTCCTCGAGATCTGCTGCAGTCACATACCCGCTATCTGGATTCATATGTTGGTCCACAAGATACTGAAGCTCGTCAGGTGATGGAGGAGCAAGTTTCACATCAAACATAAGACCATCACCGAATCGAGATTTCAAATGCTGTACACTTCCCAAACAACGCAGTCGACCACCWACCATAATACCCACACGCGAACACAGCGCTTCACATTCTTCCATACTATGAGTCGTCAGTACAATGGTTGCTGACTTGGAACGAGTTGAGATTCC
>BCKE01000036.1:314788-330011 GCA_001600495.1 Pilasporangium apinafurcum
TCACCAAGAAGAGAAATAGCCACAGACAGTTTGCGCTTCATACCTCCTGACAGTTCACACGACTTCACATGTCGTTTTTCTGTCAAACCAACTTCTCGAATTTGGTTGTCAACAACTGCACGCAATTCTTGATCGAGATAGCCCTTGATTCGACCAAATAACAACAAATGTTCCTCCACTGTCATATCCGCAAACAGTACATCGTGTTGGAAGCAGATACCCAATGACTCACGAATCTCATCCATATCTTCTGTAAGCGATAACCCTCGGAACGAAGCATTCCCCGATGATGGAGCAATCATACCAGTGAGCATAGAGATCAAAGTCGTCTTACCAGCACCGTTATGACCCAACAGACATGTAATCTGATCCTTGTACATCACCAAATCAATCCCTTTCACAGCAATTTTCTCGCCGCCTGGAACTGGGAAGACCTTCCGCAATCGTTGAATTGACAAGACTTCTTCGTTGCGCTCTTGTTCACGGAGATCTGCATTGACAGGCTCAAAGTTTGGATTTACGTCTAAAATAATATTATCCAATAACGCATCTTGTGGAGCAGGAACACTAGACTCTTGAACACGTTTTAACGCACGCGCTTTTCGCTTGTCTCGCCAGTAGGAAGGAGAGACTGGAAAGTACCATTTTAATGTCGTGCCATACTCTTTTGGGATCACCTTTTCGAAGTACAATCCGATCAGCGTGTACAACACGGAGTCGACGACAAACATGAGCAAAGCAGTTTGGAAGCGGAAGTTGTCACTCAACAAGTTGAGATTGGAGAACGCAATGCCCTGACCGGTCGCCTCTAGGTTGGCGAGCACTTTCACACCAAGAGCGAGTCCAACCGGAGGAGAAAGACATCCGATTGATTTTGCGTTTTCGGCAGTTTGCTCCGAAAACGCTGTCGATACGAAGTACATGAGGAAGAAAACAATCATTCCTACAAACGCCCCGGTCCGTGACTTGCTGAATATCGTACTAATAAGAAATGCGTATGCCAGGACACTCACGCCGAACAGGAAGAAGAATAACCAAATTACCACGACAGAACTATTCGCGAAGAGACCAGCCAATCCTGCAATCGCTTGGAGAATCGCACCGACGAACAAAATTGCGATATATGTCAAATACCATGAAATGATGATTGCTTTCTCCTTCACACCCAAAATCTTCAAATACTCGCGAATTCTCGATTCTTTCTCGTGGATGAACACAACTAGCATCCGTGACACCGCATACAGATAGGACAAAATAAACACCATTGCAAACACGTCCTTCACTTGGTCGTAAAATGTAGACTTTTTGTAACTTTCCACGGGGAATGGAGCAACTACGCCACCAAGGTATGATTGAGGCGCTTGACGAAGAGGTGTCAACAGAGCTTCCTTGGTATCATTAGACATGAGTGCGAGCGCATTTGCGAACGAAGCGTTGATAGTGGTGTCAGTTGAAAACGTAGTGAACGCGACTTGAATCAACGCATCGTCATTCAGTACCGAGAGAAGTCGGTCATCCATATCTGGTGATGAGATAGCCGTAGTCTGCGACCGTTGACATTGGCCACCGGTAGTTTTCGTAGTGGCGTCCCATTCGGGCATGCACGTGACGAATCGCGTGACGAGGGTTTGCAGGGTCATGAACCCTGTTACTACATACAGAGAATAGTAGTCCGTGCTGAGCTCTTTCTGGGTAAGAGAAACTTCTGCTGGACTTCCGTTGGTTTTCGGGACGCGACCTGTACCAGAGTTCCCTGCAGTTGAATTCAATCGTAATGTGTACTCAATAGAAGCGGCAGATCCAATATTCGCATCGTCCGGAAATGTATCAAACACAATGGCTGCATAGATGCGAGGGTTGGTCATGTCGTCCCCGTAGCTATCACCTTTCACATAATCCTCTAAATCTTGAGCTGTTGTGAAAAACTGAACACTGTCACTGAACGAAGGAACTTCCAAAGGTGTCTCCGATGAGTTCCACAATGTCACGCGTGGATACCACTGCTCCATCGTCTGCATGAAGTACTGCCTCGTAAACGTATTGTCCGGTGCAATACCAATCTTGTATGGAACAACCTTCCCGGCACACTCGTCCGGAACTTTGTATGCTGAAGACGAGTTTGTGCTAGTGTCACCACGTTCCACCACGCCAGATGTACACGTCGACAAGTCTTTATCCGAGAGTTCTTCCAGTCGAATCCCATCCGCCACTGATTGCCGACCCAAATCTAGAATCAGCCCGGTCACTGATGTCTCATGCATCGCAAAGAGTGGCAGTGTGGTTGGCACCCACTCAATGGTCGTCCCTGAGGGGGTGAACAGGTTGAATGATGTGCCAATAGAATTATCTGATGTCGAGGCGTAGTCCGTACTCCATCCCGCTGGGACATCCACTTCGGTCAATAATCCTTTCAGTTGCCCCAGAAGCAAGATAAACAGCGCAGGCACCATAATTTCCAGTAGTGTAGCAATCGGATGACGTCGTTTGAGTAGTACATTTTTCCAAAGCAGCGCCTTCAAGTACGTCCAAGTTGTGCGGCGCTCCGCCAAGTTGGTGGTGGGCGACACAAAATTCGGTACCGATGCCTCCATCTTCATCAGGATCCTTCGTTAGTTCGTTGGATGTGGATGCAGATGTCGGCTTGTTCGATTATGATCGCCATCGACGGCGGCGTAGTTGGCATCCATATTCCTCATCCGTTTCCTGGGACATCAAACACCAGATGCTCTGAATTTCGACTGAATCCCGCAAAATATTAACTTAAATCAATTTTTTTGTTTGCAATATCATAGAACATCTTCTACAAATATACTGATTTTTGTTATATTCAGCAGAGTGATGGCTGGTAAACAATGGTAATCGTTCAGGTTCACAGAACGCGGTAATCGCGCAATTTCTGATTGGCTAAAATATTTTTATTATGATATATGATTGGCTGAAAAATGTGTAAAAGTGTGTTTACCGCACGAAATTGACCGCAATGATGACGGCGCTTTAGACACAGCATTGTGAAGCAACAAGAGAACCATATGCGCGCATGCAGTAGATGAATTCTACATGCTGTTCGCTGGATTTTCTTAACAAGGTGATGGAGAGATAGTGTTGTCCATGCTGTATGCATAATGCACAAACTAAAGTTGATGGATTTTTGGGGACCGCTTCACCGCGATGATACAACCAAAATACAGTAGTCCCCAGTTAGCTCATAACTACCAACGACAAAATTGGACCGAGACCATGCACATTATAAACGTAGTGTTTTCATTAGCGTATACAACGGCATATACAATATACATCCTATGATCATCGAACATGTGAGTCTGAATAGCCCATTGGATCCTGGTTCATAAACTCGGTTTCGGGGGAAATACACTGAGAGTAGTTGCCAACATTTTACGAATCTTGTACCATACCACGTGCGACACCCTTTTCTTCTGTTTGCTTCGCGGCGAATTGGTTAAAAATCTGCTCCAATGTGGTTTGCGACACGCTATACTCAGCAATATGCATCTTCGTCTTCATCTCTTCCACCAGTGCAAATACCTTGGACAACTTCAAATTCTCGTTCGCATCTTCAAGTTTGAAGCRACAGAAATCGTTCTGACGTTCCATCACTGACACAGAGTCATTGCCGAAAGCATTTTTTAGAAATGCATTTAACGCGTCGAATCGGGTTTCTTCCACACACCATGAACTAAACGCTTCGACACGAATAAAGCCGTCCCGCTCAAGAGCTGCGGCCAAGTTGTAGCCTGTGGGGTGTGACGCCACGATACGTTGAGCTAGCCGTGGATTTCCGAATGCACGGTACTTTCCCACGAGATCTACCTTGGTTATAAACGCATTTTCTCCAACAATCAGTCATCTGTGTACGATTCAACGGTGCATCGACGATAATACCACGGGAATGAACGCACTCAAGACTCTCGCTATCCCATATAACTTCATATCTGTAATGTTTGCCTTCCTTTCGCACCGATACTACCGCATCACGCTTTCCAGACAATCACTTTGATTTTCTACACACTCGATCTCCTAGAGCATACATTGTCATCGCCTCGCATCCGTTCTTGAAAAGAAGAAGAATGGGGAGAATTCGAAACAAGTTTCTGTTTCTATTGATATAGATCTGTTCGCTTTAAAAAACACGTCAAAGTGTATCCTAGAGGTAGGAAAAATGGAGGATAGAGGTTTATGAGACGTAAATTGACGGTTGCGATATACGAATTCCATAGTAGCCTAGGTTACCCAATCCAGCTCTCTCCTGACGCTCAGCACGAGCCGAACGGGGAAAAAAAGGATCTCTTACAGACGCTCGGACACCAGAGAATGCCTAAAAAGTCACGTTTTTTCATGGTGCACCTTCCGTTGCAACAGTCCATACCTCCGATCCAGTTCTCACAGTCAGTGCCGAAGACGCACATTTCGCCGCTCTTTCTCGGCCAGTGCAGGCGCGTGATATCGTTTTCGCACGTGCCGGGCTGACCGATGATCCCCTGGCAGTCGCTCGGGCACCACGAGATGCCTATATAGTCGCTCAGCTTGGTCTGGCACATGGAGTGGCCCGCATTCGTGCAACAGGCGTTGCCCGGGCCCACCAATGCGTTGCCCTGGCACGGGTGAAAGAGGTCGCATGCCTCGCCGGTCTGTCCCGTCGGGTCCGGCCAGTTGTATGCGATGGATTTTGTAGGGCACTGGCCGCCGGCCGCGGCGATCTCGCGGCACATCATATTGCGCATCCAGTCCATCACGACCGGCGTGTTCGAAAACACACCCGTCTCTTCGATGTGGTTGACGCGCGCCAGGATGTGCGTTTGGTCCAGCGTCAGGGTATCGGTCGCGCCGAGCTCGGGCCACTGGCCCTTGCCACCGTACCAGTGGATGGGACCGTCGGCGCCGTTCTCGCGCCAGTACGCACAGGAGGCCACTTCCACAAGGCCGTCGTTGCGCTTGTCCGGGTGGCCAGTCTTGGCCAGCTCGTCCGCGACGGCATTGCCCGTTAAGCCCATGGCAAGGCCCATGTTGAACTGGTCGACCTCGCTCTGCACGCGGACCGCCGTATTGAATTCGAAGAGTTTGAAGACGTTGCCCTGGAGCGACGAGTCGGTGAGCTGTTTGGGGTTGCCAAGGGGCTGGATACCGCAGACCGAGCCTTTGAGCAGGCTCTTGCTGTCCACGAGCTGTGCCATCTTGTTCTTGTTGGTACTTGCGAGACGCATACCGTCTTTGAAGTAGTTGAAGCCCTGGAACACGATGTCGTTCATGAACGTGTTAACCGGTATCACATAGTTGGCGACGGTTATGACGTTGGACATGGCGTTGCCGATCGCCTGGCCACTGTAACCACCGCCCAGACTGTACCACTGCACGCACTTGTCTTGTTGGTAGCACGCACCCGCGAGGATGGCGTTGGCCATCGAGTGTGCGAATACGATGCCGCCGCTGGCGATCACATCTCGCGCCTTCTCGTAGTAGGTCGTCTGCAGATGTGAGTCCATCCAGTTGTAGTTCTTGGTGTCTGCCCACGAGTACACGAACTGGCTGCACAAGTCCGCGTACCAGATGTTGTAGGGCCCCCAATACGTGCGCAACGACCCTGCCACATCGCCGTACCAGGTTTTCCATTTGGTCGGGCGCGCCCCCTGCACCATGGCACCGTGCAGGAAGAGACACGTGGTCAGCTTGTTGGAAGCCGCTTGCGGCGCCGCGGCTTCCAGGTCGGTAGCCACGATTGTAGTGCCCTCGGTTTCAGCGGCCGCCGCAGTCGACACGGTCATGGCGCTGGTGTCGTTAATACCCGCGACGTAAGCGCATGCTCCGGCCACTGCCGCGAGCAGCGCAACCGCCGCACCGATGATCTTGGTATATCTGCGCATGCGGGAGGGCTTGATGTCCCCGACTTCTCGCGCTACAAGGCGGGCCTCGGCCTCTTGGTCGACTGGAGAAGGCATCGCGGGCTTCGATGTCAGATTTGTGCTTGCGCACTTGAAGGGAAAAGCAGAAATGGCATGGTACGACGGCACAGGAAGGTGGTATCTTACTCTATCGACATCCTTGTCCTTGGAAAACAAAATGAGCGGTGCTGCTGCGTCCTGATGCGCCGCTAGATCTTAAGACTGGCGCGTGCCGGTGGTGATAGACGGACGTCACTCTATCTTTCAGTATGAAGATCTTGTTCATTTGTGCTACGGCGACGGTTCACGAGTCACTGGGGAGACTCTGATCGACTTGTCCGTCGACTGAAGGAAAAAAATTACATCATCCAATTTATTTAGCCATGACATGACGTAAGCGAGTGGATCGATCAGTCGGCTACCATTCACTACGATGAGATGGAATATGAACATGATGATCTTCTGGGAACGGTTGTATACGGCAAACCCAAATGTGCTCAAAGATTATCCGGAAGACATCAATTACGAAACAATTTCTGAAGCAGACGCTATTTTGAAATATTATCAATATAATGATCATCCTAATTGCTGGGAAATTTTACAGTAAGAACCCATATCAAACTCAGATTTTGGGAACACATCTAGGAGATATTACATTTGCTCGAGTCCAAAAATCAGTCATCTCATTCAGGAGTACATCGATGGTTGCTTTGATAATCCTGGAGAAATTCCGGGCAATATAGACTGGAAACACTCGAGTAGCAACCCAGATGTGATTAATGTTTTAGTAAAGGATTTTGAATTTATCAATCTGGAACAATTTAATTATAATCTAAATGCAGTTGATTATTTAGAGAAGTATCTTCATTTGATCAATTGGGACAGCAGCCGTGTCAACAGCTATTGCATTAGATTCTAATAAGCATGCATCGGGAATTGACTCTATGGATATGACAACTCTTGTACTCGGGGGTACTTCATTGACATCAGCAAAGGCTGCTTACTTAACTCACATGTATTTCGAGGAGGTATTAAGGTTAGTCTTTGTGTGTTGCTGCACGCCAGCCATACATGCTTCCAATTTCATGCCATTGCCTTCTAACATCCAGAAGTAGCTCCATCATCGATGGTTCATGCATCACGAATCGAGGTAGCCCTGTCGTCAGCAGGTCAATCTTGTATTCAATCGGAGCGAACAGATTATAAATTGTCTGGATAGTGCCGTCAATTGAGAGAAACTGTGTTCGTGCTCCACCTGGCGGACACAAATTCACTTCATCCATCAGTGTCTTCAACAGTCTCAAAAGCAAGATAAAGATCATTGGTAGCGCATTTCCCAGGAATGTCGCAACCGTATTTTGTTTCTTCAATAGCGCATTCTTCCACAGCTGTGCGTTTAGGGACGTCGTCGTTGTGCAGCGATCCGCCAGGTGTTCATCTGGTGGTAGAAATTCGATTTCATTTGATGCACGTTCACGTCGCTGAGTGAGTTGACAACGCCAAGACGAAAAGAGTTCTCGTACACGCGTAGGTAGACGCAGGTGTTTTCAATTGTGGATATACAAATAAATGCATGTCGATGCGAATATTCCCTTCATGGGGCTATGACCAAGTCTGTCAGGTCACACTGTAGACCGATATGACTGTTTCTTTGCTGTCTCAAATTTCGCTGATTTGTTTCAGTACAACAGAGTCCACTTCAATGAAAGAGATGTATAATGGATTGTAAATGGTATAATTCTCCAGCCCACTCCCATCTCCGTTTTAATAGCTGGAATTGAATGATAATACTTGATTTTATCAGCTGAAACAGGCTTTTGGATTACGATCACGCCATGAAATTGTGATTACCACGACCAGTTGGGTGCTAGCTCTGTCCTCTCTATGAAAGCAATAAGCCTTAGTTTTAAAAATATCCTTGACTGTATCCTTTTCGAAAAGCCTTGGTGTTTGGCAGCTTTGCTCATGCCACAGTGGGACAACAAGCAGCAAAATTGTAAAAGAATCCAGTGTTTCAAATCGATAGTGCGTGTCGACTTTCAAAAACAGCTTACAGAATTTGGTCGATGAAGGTGGATTCATAACCCATGTTTCGGCTGTCGGATCCGTTGGATTTTGTTGTGGTAATCATACAAAAACGTGCCACATTCTATGTCATTTTGATTAGGTATGCATTTGCAGATCTTATAGGAATGCCTATGCAGTGCAATCACCAAGACATGACATAGCGGCAGGTACAGATGTTCTTCCACGATCCGAAGAGCCTTGTCTGTAACGAAGATCTGCATGTATGAGTCCTCAACACAAACGAGGTCAATATGATTGTTCATCGATGCTTAACATCGATTGCTGCATCTGTAGTCGAATGGTGTGGGGAAATCATCGTAAGATGTATTTTGGATCTCGTAGATGACGGTTGCGATGTAAGCACAGCTTTAGCGTTTGTTTGTTCGTAAATTTATTTCAAGCAAAATTTTGACACTTCCATTTTAGAGAAGGTAAAATTAGGCTTCTATTAACAAATTTTGGTTATGTACTCAAAAATAATATACTCTAATTTTAATGATTTCTATATATGAATTTAGGGGATATTTTATTTTTAATAATATAGGCTCTTTTAATTATTTACGGTATTTTAGCACAAACACCTAACTTTACATGCAAAGAACATTTTTTAGACGGATCTTGGATAATTCTCTAAAAATATTCGACACCATGCCCATTCAAATGAGCCAACAACACCAGTTCCTTTCTACCTTTGCATCTTACTTACATAGCTATCATTGCCTTTGGATTCAGACGATCACGCTTCGGAGGGCTATGGAAAATGTAAAGTTAAGGGTCACCAGGTATAACAACTCGTACATCACGGATAGATACTGCTCAGTTCATATCTCGAAGCAACGTCATGTCTAATCCAGCAGAAGTAGTGTACTATGAAAAATGGATTCTCAGAACCTGGTGATGGTGGTGCGGTGTGACAAGTTACCCAAGAGTGCATTTATGTTACCAACACATTCGCATGTGGAAGAAGGTTCGATACCTTTGTAAATTCGCGATTTATCTTACTTACTAGCGATTACCAAAATACGGCCTAATCGTGTGGACATGTTTGCAAAGTCGGTTGATCCTCACTGTGTTTTATTACAATGAATTGGAAATATAACTGCTCGACCGCTACAATTTTTTTAGATTCCTTTTGCTCTCACAACAAGGAAGCAGCCCAAAAAGCGCAATGGCGGACGAAAACGAGGAATTGTAATGTAAAGGGGTAACCCTCTTTACTACCTTACATTATATGCGCGTACGGAGAAAAGAGAAGGACTGAAAGAGATTTGCTCTTTTGGAGGAAACTTAGGAACTGAATTATCGTATTTAATAAAGCTATCTAGAAAGATGAATGACTGGTATTCGAGTGTCCAGTTCGAATAAAGCTAGTCATACAAACTCCTATACCTAAGAAGTCTTTTCTCTTTAAATGACATGCAAATAGTAACTTTTACTATGTATTCCATGTAGTAAACCCTTTTTACTTATGGACTAACCACAAGCAATAAACAGCTGCATCTGCAGACCTGGGTGAGCCTGCAATGTAATGGAAACCTATTACACACGAGAGCAAGAGAAATCTAAAAAATTCCAGCAGTCGAGCAGTTATATTTCCAATTCATTGTAATAAAACACAGTGAGGATTGTATAAAACAAATTGTGTCACCTATTAGAATTTTTCCAACCTTAAAACGGTGACACAGTTCAGGTGGCAGTAATCACATTTTTCAAGCGTGGTCGTAATCCAAAACTGTTTTTCAACCAATCGAAAGGATATTTATTATAGATTTCAACCAATCAAAATTCATTTAATTGACCATCACTTCAAAGCTGCACAATGCTCCAAGGGCAACAACCATTGAAGATGCTTCCTGCCGATGTGTCAATGAACAAGATGCAAATGCCCACAATTGAATTTACTTTCCTCTGTGTATCTGCAACAATAATATATCTGCCAAGCAAAACCACTGGGTGATGGGAACTGAGTTTGTGCCGTCTAAGGCGCAGTTAGCGGACCGCCGCACGACCATGGCGTTTCTACGTGCATTACTATGGAAGAATATGCTGCTGAAGAAACGAAATAAGATCGAGATGCTTTGCGAGATCGCGCTACCGACCATCTTTATCTTGCTTCTCGGTCTTTTGAAGACGCTTATAAACGAGGTGAACGTGCCTGCAGGGTGGAGTACCGACACTGGCTCACCGATCGATGATACTTTTGGAACTTCCTACAACCTCTTCGATCCAACTGGATACAAGATTGACTTACTGCCGACAGGATTGCCACGGTTTGCAATGCATGAATCGTCGATGACCGGACTGCTCCTGGACCTTGGGCGGCAATCCGTGGACGACGGTGTGAAACTCTATGAGCTCTCTGATGAAGATCTGGAGGCATGTACGTCTGGTGTCCAACAACGCGGAATGACGAGCCTCAATATATCCTCGGAATACTATGTACCAGCGGGATGCGATGGAAAAGTTGTCCCGTACAAAATTGGCATTGTACCTGACAACACGTTTACTCGTCAGTACTTCATGCAGACAATGAACTTGTGGTACCCACGTGTGACACTTGTGAACTCGTCAACGCCCTTAGAAGTCCCATCGTTTCAAGACAGTGTCCTGTTTTACTCAACTGCCGCTGATTTAGAAGCATATATCAAAAGTGATAACTACGGTGACGATCTTGACCATCCGCGCATCTACGGCGCCATTGTATTCGACAACTATCCTTCAGATGACACAATTGGATCTACTGTATCAATCGAGTACACATTGCGGCTGAACTCAACCGGTTCCGATGGTCGTGTAGCGACAACCAGCGGTGATCCTACTGAAGTGTCGGCTGTCCAAAAAGACATCGCGGTAGATTATTACTCTCGCTATGCAGTCACCGGTTTCATGACACTGCAAACACTCGTGACGCGGTTTGTCACGTGCTTACCAGAATGGAACGCTGCTACTGGAACGACAAATGGGCAATGTCAGCGTGTACAATCAACAGCAATCTCTTCTCCATATTTGGATGAAAGACTCCTTTCAACCCTTTCTGATGACGCGTTGATTCAGCTATCCTTTGCCAGATATGCTGCCAGTTCAACCAACAGCAACAACTCTGCAGCTTCATTCTCAAGCGCAATGAATCTAATGTCCAATGATACAAAAGAAGCTCTATTGACTCCGCTCCGTCAGGCACCACAGGCATATCTTGGTAGTGTTGTAGCTCCGTTTCCAATTGATGACTACGTGAGCTCTCCATTTTATGATAGCGTGTCAGACGTATTTGCAATTGTGTTTGTTCTGGCGTACCTGTATTCTGTCTCGCGGATGTTGGTTGTTTTCATCCAAGAAAAAGAATCACGAGTTCGAGAATTCTTGAAGATTCTGGGTGTGAAGGAAAAAGCTATCATCATTTCATGGTATTTGACATATATTGGAATTTTATTCGTCGGTTCGGTTCTTCAAGCTATAGCTGGTCTGGTAGGTCTTTTTGCAAACAGCTCACCAATTGTGACGTTTGCATTTTTCTTTCTCTTTGGGATGAGTATATTATCATTCGCATTTCTTGTGAGTGCGATCTTCAGTAAAGCACGGGCAGGATCATTTGTGGGAATGGTGGTCTTCTTCCTGATGTATTTCGTGTCGACTATCTTCGGAGTCGATACTCCTGAAAGTTCGAAAGCAATAGGTTGCCTTTTGTCTCCTGTCGCTCTAACCCTCGGTATCAACACGCTAGCAGACTTCGAGGCGACCGGGCAAGGAATTGATTTCTCCAACATAGGGACGGTGAACGAAAATTTCCGCTTCCAAACTGCTTTGCTCATGTTTGTCATCGACTCCGTGTTGTACACGCTGATCGGATTGTACTTCGAAAAGGTGATCCCAAAAGAGTATGGCACGACATTGAAATGGTACTTTCCAGTATCTCCTTCCTACTGGCAAGACAAGCGAAAAGCGCGTGCGTTAAAACGTGTTCAAGAGTCTAGTGTTCCTGCTCCACAAGATGCGTTATTGGATAATATTATTTTAGACGTAAATCCAAACTTTGAGCCTGTCAATGCAGATCTCCGTGAACAAGAGCGCAACGAAGAAGTCTTGTCAATTCAACGATTGCGGAAGGTCTTCCCAGTTCCAGGCGGCGAGAAAATTGCTGTGAAAGGGATTGATTTGGTGATGTACAAGGATCAGATTACATGTCTGTTGGGTCATAACGGTGCTGGTAAGACGACTTTGATCTCTATGCTCACTGGTATGATTGCTCCATCATCGGGGAATGCTTCGTTCCGAGGGTTATCGCTTACAGAAGATATGGATGAGATTCGTGAGTCATTGGGTATCTGCTTCCAACACGATGTACTGTTTGCGGATATGACAGTGGAGGAACATTTGTTGTTATTTGGTCGAATCAAGGGCTATCTCGATCAAGAATTGCGTGCAGTTGTTGACAACCAAATTCGAGAAGTTGGTTTGACAGAAAAACGACATGTGAAGTCGTGTGAACTGTCAGGAGGTATGAAGCGCAAACTGTCTGTGGCTATTTCTCTTCTTGGTGATAGTAAGCTGGTGTTTTTGGATGAACCAACATCCGGTATGGATCCATACAGTCGACGTAGTACATGGGAGATCTTGCTGAATAATCGTAACGATCGTGTGATGGTGTTGACAACACATTTTATGGATGAAGCCGATATTTTGGGTGATCGTATTGCGATTATGGCTGAGGGTGAGCTTCGTTGCTGTGGTTCATCGTTGTTCTTGAAGAATCGGTATGGTGCTGGTTACAACTTGACTTTAGTGAAGGATGATGAAAAGTGCAACGACAATGATGTGAGTGCATTTTTGGCATCGTATGTACCCAGCGCTCGGCTGTTGAGCAACGTTGGTAGTGAGATTGCATTCCAACTTCCGTTGTCGAGCTCGTCGAAGTTCGCGACAATGTTTGCAGAGTTGGATCGTCAGTTGGGGAAGTTGGGATTACTATCGTATGGAGTATCTGTGACGACACTGGAAGAGGTGTTCATCAAGGTAGCAGAGGCTGATGACGAATCTGGACAACATACACTCGGTAAACCATCTCAACCGCAGACACCAATCTCAAATTCTGGAATCTCAGATGACACGATGGGCAGCAATCAGTCGGTTTTCATGGTTCACCTGCGAGCTCTGATACTGAAGAGATTCCATGTTGCCAAGCGCGACAAGAAGATGCTGTTTTATAGCATGCTACTTCCAGTATTTTTGATGTTGGCCGGCTTGATTCTATTGAAAGCAAGTAGTATTGGCAGTGACGATCCGAACCTGGCATTAACTACTGATGCATTCTCGCTAAAAGACCAAAGTCCAACCCCATTCTATTGCCAAGCTGAATCTGATGCTGCACAATGGTGTACCAGCGTGATGGACTCCACGTATTTTACGAGCGCAGTACCACAGGAAATCAGTGACACTGTCATTCCACATCCTGCTTTTGATTCATCTTCACCGACTGTCTTCAATGTGACGTATACCGAACCCGCGATCAATGCGAGTGATGAGACGGGTTACATGGTACGATTGGGGGAAGAAGTGTACAACATGGGATATGGAAAAGATATGACAGCGGTGTCTGGGCAGTATGGTGCTTTCTTGATTTACGGTGACAGTGAGCAGAATCTGTTTGGCTACAACTTGTTTGTGAACACGACGGCGATCCACGGAGCAGCGATCTTCAAGATGCTAATGGACCAAGCTATCTATCGTTTCTTTGCTTCGAATTCGAGTGATGGGTCTGCTGTGGCCGCTGATTTGAAAGTGAACAATCACCCGTTGCCATTGACAGCTTCATCGAAGGCGCTCTTTGGTTCGTTTATTTCTTTCTCCTCGTGTTTGTTCATTTGTATCGCGTTCACGTATTTCCCAGCATCAATTGTTGTATTTTTGGTGAAAGAACGGCAATCAGAGCACAATGCAAAGCACCAACAACTGGTGTCTGGAGTGTCGTTGTCGGCGTTTTGGCTATCAAACTATATATGGGATATAATACAATACGCTATCCCATGTGTATCGGCTCTGATTATGATCCAAGCGTTTGATATTTCCGCGATGACTGGCAATGACTGCATCACTTGTACTTCGGCAACATATCCGGCAGTGGTCATCTTGTTCATCCTGTTCGGTTTGGCAATTTGTCCATTCACATACTGTCTGTCATACTTGTTTAAGGAGCATGCTTCCTCCCAGACCTACACGATCATGATCAATTTTATGATTGGTGTCGTCTTGATGGTGGTGTCGTTCATTTTGGATATTATCGGCGGTTCAACGGAAGACATTAACTATGTCTTGAAGTTCATTTGGCGGTTGTCTCCCTTGTTCAACCTTGGGAACGGATTACTAAGCTTGGTGCTGAATGAAGCTTTCTCCATCCTTGACAGCGATACCGACAGCAGTGGCCCATTTAGCACAGATATCATGGGATTCGAGATAATCTTCATGGTGCTGAACATCATAATATTCGGGAGCTTAGCTGTAGGTATCGACTATGCTATGACATTTCCACGTACAAAGGCTTTGCTCTCTGGAGACAACAGCGTAGATAATGAACCATATGAGAAAGATGTTGACGTCGAGAAAGAGGCAGAGCGCGTCGCAAGTGGACGTGCTGATGACGACATGCTAAAGCTTTTCAAGTTGCGGAAAGTCTATCCTGGAGGGAAAGCTGCTGTCCGCAATCTGACCTTTGGTTTGAAGCAAGGGGAATGTTTTGGTTTCTTGGGGATCAATGGTGCCGGCAAGACAACAACGATGAAAATGCTCACGGGTGATGTTTTGCCATCCAGTGGAAATGCTACACTTGGTGGTTTCGACATTTTGACACAGCAGATTGAAGTTCGACGCCAAATTGGTTACTGYCCTCAGTTTGATGCATTGTTTGATCTCATGACAGTGCGTGAGCACTTGGAGTTGTTTGCAAGCATCAAGGGTATCCCTAGGCACAGGTTGAATGAAGTGGTGACGGAGAAGATCCATCAACTGAATCTCGCTGACTTTGAAGACAAACTGGCAGGAAGTTTGAGTGGCGGTAACAAACGAAAGTTGTCTGTAGCAATTGCGATGATCGGGAACCCCCGTGTCATCTTTTTGGATGAACCGTCAACTGGTATGGATCCTGTGTCTCGTCGCTTTATGTGGGATGTGATTGCGGGAATCTCAACTCGTTCCAAGTCAGCAACCATTGTACTGACGACTCATAGTATGGAAGAATGTGAAGCGCTGTGTTCGCGTGTGGGTATTATGGT
>BCKE01000036.1:330111-353150 GCA_001600495.1 Pilasporangium apinafurcum
GGAATCTCAACTCGTTCCAAGTCAGCAACCATTGTACTGACGACTCATAGTATGGAAGAATGTGAAGCGCTGTGTTCGCGTGTGGGTATTATGGTGGGTGGTCGACTGCGCTGTTTGGGAAGTGTACAGCATTTGAAATCTCGATTCGGTGATGGTCTTGTGTTCGACGTCAAACTTCAATCTCCAAACCCTGAAGAAGTTCAGTGCTTGGCGCAACAGTTGATTGTTGAAGAAAATGAGTTTGTAACCGAGGTAGATCTCGTGGAAAAGTGTCGTGCATTCGGAAATCCACGGCTAGCTCAACGTATCGTGGCGTCACACCCCACAGGCTACAACTTGGCCGCAGCTCTTGAGCGGGACGGCTTTATTCGTGTCGAAGCGTTTAGTTCATGGTGTGTGGAAGAAACCCGATTCGACGCGTTAAATGCATTTCTAAAAAATGCTTTCGGCAATGACTCTGTGTCAGTGATGGAACGTCAGAACGATTTCTGTYGCTTCAAACTTGAAGATGCGAACGAGAATTTGAAGTTGTCCAAGGTATTTGCACTGGTGGAAGAGATGAAGACGAAGATGCATATTGCTGAGTATAGCGTGTCGCAAACCACATTGGAGCAGATTTTTAACCAATTCGCCGCGAAGCAAACAGAAGAAAAGGGTGTCGCACGTGGTATGGTACAAGATTCGTAAAATGTTGGCAACTACTCTCAGTGTATTTCCCCCGAAACCGAGTTTATGAACCAGGATCCAATGGGCTATTCAGACTCACATGTTCGATGATCATAGGATGTATATTGTATATGCCGTTGTATACGCTAATGAAAACACTACGTTTATAATGTGCATGGTCTCGGTCCAATTTTGTCGTTGGTAGTTATGAGCTAACTGGGGACTACTGTATTTTGGTTGTATCATCGCGGTGAAGCAGTTGGTGCATACGCTAAGTTCTTAGGTTTGCATTGCCCTTGGTGACCGGAGCTGACACGATTTCATCAAGTGTCACGCGTATGAACCCATGAAGCGGTTCACACGTGAGCTGGCAACGCGCGCAACCGTACTGCAGATCGACGAGTATCGCACAAGCCAGTGATGCTTTGAGTGCTACCAGCAGCTTGAGGAGACGCCATTTCCGACGAAAAAAATCTGATAGAAGCGCAGATGTCAAGCTTTCTCATCAGATTCTATGTTGTAGCAACAGTGAGAGTAGAATCACCTGGGAGCGAGATGTCAACGGATCGAAGAACACTCTTACACTCGCCATGTATCTCCCACGTAGACTTCCAAGACTACAAGATTTACAACGCGGAGAATAGAATGTAGGAAGAGTATCCGTGGACAGCGGGAGAAACTAATAACCTCTCAAATGTGTCCACATGGTTAGTCCGTATGCTGGCAACCACTGCAAAAAGGCAACAGCGTGACCATCACTCCTTCCAAGTCCACATCTAGAACGTTCCACATTAAGTTCCATTAGTAATTATACCGTAGCTATTTGTTTAAGTTGATTGTTCCTGGTAAAGTGCAGATTTTTTTGCTGGTCATCATCCAACATTGCTCAACCGCTCACATCAGTAAAAATGGCTGCACCTCTTGCTGTTGGTGGCGTCCCGGACGAAGCGCGCGCGATCCTGTCGTTCTGGTTCGATGGCGATCAAACAGAAAACTACCGTGCCAAGTGGTTTCCACCCGAAGGGTCCGAGAAGCAGCGTGTCATGGACGCCATAATCACCGAACGATTTGGTGAACTCTTGCATCAGGCGGAGCAGCACCAACTGCAGCATTGGTGCTCAACACGCGATGGGTTTGTCGCGCTCGTACTGCTATTGGACCAATTATCTCGACATATCTATCGCCATGAAGACGATAAAACGCAATTGCGTGCGAATGACGCGCAGGCATTGGCACTCGTACAGGAATTTATGGATCGCAAGTGGCACATCGACCTGCCGATCCCGCAGTTTGTGTTCGTGCTAATGCCGATTCGTCATAATTCCCCTACCTCAGAAATGCTACATGCGCTGCTAGGAACGATTGAGGCGCGTGCGCAATTGCACACAGGCCAGGTCGATCTGCTGGAGAAATTTCGACGCACGACCACGAATCGATTGCAGCATTTACGTGGTGATCGCTTGATAGCAAATGATGGCACTGATGGCGACGTTTCGGTTGGATACACAGACGATGATATTCTAGAGCGGCATTTTATGGTCACAGACGAAAGTGACATGCCCAAGCACCGTCTCTACAAGGCCATGCACGAGTACTTGGTGGAGATGAACGCGCAGCAGTCCACCCACTTGGCCGTATCTCTCTCTGGTGGAGTCGATTCCATGGTTGTCGCGTATTTGCTTCACAAACTCCGACCATTTCACAACAATTACGAGATTGTTGGTGTGCATTTAGACTATGGGAATCGCGAAGAAAGTGCTGCAGAGTGCGAGTATGTCCGAAAATGGTGCGAACGGTTTGGTATTTTGTTTCATGTGCGTCGGATCGACGAAGTCAAGCGTAGCACAACGAAACGCGATGATTACGAAAAAATTTCGCGCGAGATCCGGTACTCAACGTATGCGGAGGTTATGGAGAAGTACAATATTCCTGGTATGTGCTTTGGCCACCACAGAGGTGATGTCCAGGAGAACGTGATCTCCAATATGATGAAGGGTCTGAGTTTGCTGAATCTCAATGGGATGAGCGCGTCCAGCATCGTGAATGGCGTGCGCATCTGGCGCCCGCTGCTTGAGTTTGATAAGGATGTGATCTTTGAGTTTGCGCATCGGTATGGGGTCCCGTACTTTAAAGACACGACCCCGAAATGGAGTACGCGAGGCAAACTGCGGAATCAATTGGTGCCACTGCTGCGGGAAATGTACGGTGATGGATTTTTGAACAACTTGTCGAATTTAGGAGCTGAATCGATGCAGTGTGCGGAACTGATCGATGGGAATATTCTATCGCCAATCATGGCATCGGTTGGGACAAGTGATGTTGCTGTGTGGTTGGACTGCACGCTGTTGACCTCGCAGCCGTTTTTCATCTGGAAAGAAGTACTACGTACGATTTGCCACTCGATCATGGGCAACAGCATGGTACGTGAGAAGCCCATTCGCGAATTGATTCAGAAACTCGCTCGGCATACGGGCACCGTCGGCTCGTGGGTGACACTGAAGAAGGGAAATCGGTCGTACTTGACCGCAGACCGAAAGCTGATCATCTTCCGTGACCAATTCTTCCCACGTCAGCCATACGTAGCGCCACAATTTCCGATTGAATTAGGAAAAACATACACCTTTGGCCCCTGGGTTGTGCAGACAGCGCTGCTCGTTGCAGACGACGCAACTGCTTTGGAGCTTCAGCATGTCAAGCCACTGACAATGTGGGATTTGATTAAGCAGAACAGCATTTCTTATGTGTTTAGGAATGCACCACAGCTCGTGATCGATTGTGATAGTCGACTGCCCGTCTTGCGTGCACTCGAGAAGGTGATTACCGATGTCATGCCCATCGTTTCCTGCGTTGGAGCATTTGATGAAGCAGAGGATTTTGACCAAGCAGGGAAATGGATACATGTTCAGCTCACATATAACCAAATGCAAACCTAAGAATAACGACATTTTAGCGAAGAATTAACCCTTTGTTAATTGTTTGTGTTAAGTAATTTGTGTATTTTCAGCCAATCAGAATTTCGTAGCTCCTGGATTGAGTGGACGCCTGGTCCAGAATTGAATTGGAACAAACCCAAGAAGCTTAAAAGCAACTTGGTCGGTGAAGCACATCCGCTCTCTCGTTCTCTCTGTCTGTATACGTTACCATGTCTGGCCTGACTCCGGAAGCTTCGCGTCTCTATCGCGTGCGGAAGACCACTGTCAAAATGCTCCACAATCGGTTGGTAGTTTAATGTGCGTGTAGAACGATTTCTCATTCGACAGATAATCTGATTTGTTTCCATCTTGCTCGCGTAGCGGGTATATTGTGAGTGAAAATGAACTGGTAATGACGCCCGAGGCCTTCCAGAATCAGGTAAAATAAGAATATGATGAGTATGCACTGTTCTGTAGATGTTAATGATGTGTTTGGGTGATTTTGAACACAGTTTGGCGACAACCCGACGCGTGAAATGATGACCATTTTGGTATGATTTTGCTACTTGATCTTGATCATAAAGCGCACCTGAAAAGAAAAGTGACGCGATTTGATGAATTATGCCATTTTAGGTGGAAAAAATCGACGACCCCAGTGATAATTTATTTGTGTTTTTCCCAGAAGACACCAAAGTCGGTGTCAAACCCATTCGAAAGTGCGTCATTTTGTCTCCATCCAAATCTTTACTTTACCCATCGCTTAGCTTGCTAATATCGCCCTTGTCTCTCGTTTTTTACAGCTACTGCAACCGTATGAAGGATGAGAACGTGACTAAGGCCATCCTGGTTGTCCAAGAAGGGATCACACCATTTGCTCGTCAGGCGCTGAACGAAATGGCACCGCGTTACAAAATTGAGCACTTTAAGGAAACGGAATTACTGGTCGATATTACGGAACACACGCTCGTGCCGGTGCATCGTGTGCTCAGTCGCGACGAAAAAGCGGCACTGCTGAAGCGGTACCGTATCAAGGACTCGCAATTGCCGCGCATGCAGGTGACCGACCCCATTGCGCGTTACTATGGCATGTCGCGTGGCCAAGTGGTGAAGATCATTCGACCCAGTGAGACGGCCGGACGATATGTGACTTATCGTGCTGTCATGTAAGCGGCATGTTTTGAACATGATGCACAATAGACGCTTGCTTCTCTCCATTTGTACTTAATCACTCTCGAAAAGGTCTTCGTCATAATCGTCTTTCGTCGCTTTGGTTTTGGTGGTAATCACGGTTTTTTTATTAGTGGAAGAAGATGAAGACGCAGCTTGGGCTGATGCTATCTTCACCCCTCGGATCAAATGGCTTTTCACGCGGGTTTCTTCATCGCCATCGTCGTATACGATATCGTACGTCCCATCGGTGTACACTTTGGCAATTTTACCGCGATAATACGCGTCTTTTCCTTGGAAACGCGCTTCGATCGCTTCACCTTTTTCAAATTCTGGTTCAAAATCATTGTAATCGTCGTCTTCGTCCTGATTTTTACCTTCATCTTCCTCTTCATCATACTTTCTTTTCGTTTGCTGAAGTTGTTTGCTGCTGACTTTATCGGTCTCTTCATCCTCGGACTGGTCTTTTTCATCCTCTTGATCATCAGGAGACAGCAAATCCGATGCAATTCGCTTCAACACGCTCTTATCTCTTCGAGTTTGGATATCATACGTCCCATCCGCTCGGCAGTTCATCACTGTGCCACGTAGATACTCGTATCGCTGCTTTACCTTGACTTTGCTGCCTTCAGTGTACACAACGGGCTTTCTGATCAACCGTAAAGCGTGAAGAGGGACTCGTTTGAGCATCTCAGCTTCGCCGAACTCATCCACCAACACGTCAAATGTTCCATCGGTACGACATTTGATGATTTTTCCCTTCCGACTGGCGGTTTTTGTGGATTTATGAGCTACCAACACTGTCATTCCTACTCGAAATACTGATCTTTTCGACGTAAACAGCGCTCGCAGCTTATCCTCTTCGAAAGCAAGACGCTTCAAATGGCTTAAATCGATGTTCTTCAACTTCTTCCCATTGTCGAAATGAACATCCGCCACGAAATAGTCACGATAAATACGAATGAGCGTGCCATTGCCATGGGCTTTAGTAGTAATGCGGTCTCCCACTTCAAACCCTCGTCGGCTGTCACGATTAGACAAAGAAGAAGAGAAAGCTTTCTGTCTATGCTGGTGTCGATAGGATCGTTCAGACTCACTCTCAGTAGATTCGATAGTGGATGAGGTCGCACTAGAGGTGGAAGAATTTGGTCTTCTACTTCGACTGCGAGATGCCCGTTTTCTATGACTAGATTTGCTGTTCTTGCCTGCTCGTCTTCTCCTTCGAGACTCCCACTTTTCACTGCTGCTTTCACTACTGCCACTAGGACTTGAATATTTGTCCTTGCTCTCTTCCAATTCTTTGCTTCGCCGTTGTTTCTGTTTTTCCCTCTCGATTCGCTGCATTTCCGCTTTCCATGGCCGTCGACTACCTATGGATTTCGTTCCATGAGAATTCCCACCCATTTTTTTTTGCGCGAGTAGATAGTTGTCATAGTCTTGTCGATTTCGGTGAACCCCATATTCACCACGTAGAAGTGCTGCCATATGCTGCATCTTCTTGTGATGGTCTATGATTTCTTCTTCATCACGGCTACTCTCCAAACGCCATGCTGTTCGCGTGCGGGCTTCTCTCAACGCTTTCAAATGACAGAACAAGCGACGAAATTCGCGGCGATCTAGTCGGTGCTGCAAATTAAACCCTTCTGCTTGGAATAGACGCATTATCTGTTCACGAGAGCAGACAACACCCAGCTCTGTCATGGCCTGCGCTGCTTCGAGCACACTCAAGCTACCATCCGCTTCATCATCATCATTACTGTCCGCGTGCTTCCCTTCATTCTCTGAATCAGAATCGTCGCGTCGATTGCGCTTCGTCACTATCTCCTTATCTTTCTTCTTCTCCTTCTTTGCAAATCTATTAAAAATCATATTCACGTGTTGCTCGATGTGAGAACTCGGTATTGATTGCTGTTTGTTTTTGTGTTGATTTTCGCTCTCACTTCCGTCTTTGCCGTCTTCTTCCCGTTCTTGAGTATGCTTTTTATGTCTATGGGAACTGAATTGTTGCTGCTGCTGGAGCTGCAAGCATCTCCGTTCCGTCAAAGACGCCTGTGTTTGTGGGCACATACGCACGTGACCTGACTGTTGCAGATGAACAATCCGACTACGATGACTCAGCGCATCGTTGCACATCTTTAGCTGATTCTCTGTCGCTTCTTTGAGCCGTTCGTCGATATAACTTCGAAAGACCAAATACGCCAAAACAAAATCAGCGTAACTGATTGTATACGCTGCCGATGCAGTCGATAAAGTCTGTTTCTTTCCTTCATCATGTACTTGCTCACTTCCGCTCGATACGTCTAGTGCCGTCTGAAGATAACTTCTGCACCATTGATTCACCTCCTCGGGTGGAATTTCAGGAAACAAAGTGATGAATGTGCGTTTCACCACGCTCAGCGGCTTCCGGCGTGTGGATTCTGCTGGTCCGTACGCTTCAAAGACCGTCTGCAGTTTCACAGTCGAGATATTGGTCAGTTGCGTATATCGCAATACAAATTCCGCAAAACTCAGTCGTTGATCACCATTCAAATCACATGCAGCAAACCACTCTTCCGCACGCTGTTCCCCGTTGTCCTTGCCAAGCGAGTGGAACAATTGCACCAATTCTGATTTGTCCAGCGTTCCGTTCTTGTTATGATCGGCATTGTCGAATGACCGACGCAGTGCTACAATGTCAACGAAGGGGATCCCATGCAAGTGCTCCGATTTATGGACATCGTTACGGCTTACAGGTGCTGGTTGCATCGCCAATGTGGAAAAAGCCGACGCAAACGCTGGAAACGATAGTTTCCCGTCAGTACTAGCACTATGAAACAGGGTTTCGACCGCCTGTGCTGAGCAATTGAGCCGCAGGGCCTTAAGCGCTGCGCGTACTTGGTTAAAGTCCAAACAACCGTCTTTATTCACATCCATCCGATCAAAAGTTGCCTTGAGCTGGGCAACCACAGCGATACGATCGCGATCTAAAATCGCCAGATAGTCCTGCAATTGTCCGTAATCGATGCCCTGCTCCAGTAACTCCCGGTCTTTTAGTCGATCGAGATGCACCAGCAACCGTTTCCGATGCACAGGATGCACAATGCCCAGTAATAATTGCAAATCGCAATCTTCCATGTGCAACAACATGCACCCGTCGACGTTATTGCGTTCGAAGACATCACGATACTGTGGCAGCATGACGTCCTCGACCAGCCAGTCCAACACATCGACAGTTGTCCATTCACTTACCTCCAATGGCTTGTCCTTGGAATTGGCGATGGCTGTCTGTGAGGGTAACTCTGTTAGGTAGATAGATCCACCGTTCTGACATTTGTCATTGTTTGCATTGCTGGGATGCCCCAGAGTTAGTTTTGCTGTAGCAGTGTGCCTCGCACGTGGGAACAACTCAAACGACCGTGTTTGCTCGGAATAATACTCACGATTGACTAGAAATACTTGGAAATCGCCAAATTCCGCTAAAAATTCACGGCAACTGCCGCATGGAAACGGTAAAATATCGCTAATGTGATCGCTGCAGATGGCCAGTGCTTCCACACCATCGTCGGGTGCATCGCTTAGTACTTTCAACAGTGCAACTCGTTCGGCACATACTGAATGTTTGCTGTCTTGAAGACTTTCAATGCTGCAAGCGCTGAAGATTTTGCCGCCAGTGGTTAACACAGCTGCGCCAATCGCGATGGCAACGTGTCTTGATGTCTTTTGTTTCGCCTGCTGGGCTGCTTCTAACAAGCTGTTGAGCTTGGGGAGACCTGTTGAGGTACAAGTGGTACGCGCGAGTCCACCAGAGCCATAGTGTATTCGATAAAGCTCACGGCGCCTGTCGAGTCGTTGCCGCAGCACAGCTTCATCCTCTTCATTGTCATCGTATTGAGACTGTGTTTCGTGACTGGCTAATAAGCGTCGAACAGGAGATGCAGTGTTCTTCTCGAGCCCATAGATGGCAGTGATGCCTTTCATTTTTGCATGCAACAATGAGGGAGAGGATGACGATGATGTACTACGCAGTCGTTGATCAGTTGTTTCATGCCGATAGCGACGTAGCTTGTGTTGAGTTGGTTGACTGCGGACGGACTGGTTGCGCTTGCAACGGGATGCTGTGTTTGATGCTCGCACGAGATCCAAAACGCGATGTAGATCTGCTTCCATGAAACTTGTCATTGTGCGGCGTGCTTTAGGTAGACAAATAGGCGCCGTTTTGCTATCGATGCCAGCTCATACATTTGCACAGCATTCCTTATAGAAGAGAAACACCTTTCCTCAAAAATAGCGTCGATAATGATTCATCCCATGTTGACGAAAATGTATCCATGTGTCTACTGCCCCATCTTAGTTAGAAATCGGTGGCAAGCAACGGCTAATCGTGACCAGGCGCAGTTTCGTAGAAAGAAATAGCGTTACCCTTTATCTCCATTTCTCCTACCGGTAGGGTGCACTTTGACTTGGTTTTTACATCGTTGAGGATTTCAAACATCCAGAAGACCAGCCCCCTGGTTGTTGATGTTGACTCTTATATTGTCATATAATACCATGGCCATGAGGCACAAAAGCCAAAGACTACAAGTCAGCTACTGTCAAGCACTTTCTGAAGGTGTCTCATTCGCATGAAGCGACCTGTAGAGCCCTGCATTGGTCTCGGAGGTCTGAGTCGGTGGATTGACAGGTATCAGCAGACAAGTCGAGTGCAGAGGCACAACAGGCCTTCCGTCGAAAATAAAAATCTAGCACAGGGATATAGTCGAATGGAGTTCGGGGACAGTCTCCCCCCCCCCCCCCCGACCCCGACCTACCGTACTATAAAACGGTCAAGATCAGCCTTGCCTCTATTCTCAAGACACTGGAGAAGCAGCCGGTGATCAGTCAGGCAGTGGCGATGGTCAACTGCATCGTCATTCGATCGCTCCTGTTCCTCAGACCGTACTTGATGCACCACAAGGATACACCGCCAGTTGTGAATGCCGAGCTGGTGGACACGGTACTCAAGATGGTTTGTCAGCAGAAGGCTACAGGTAGACTGCCTTCGACCTTCGGCCATCGCCAAAGCCCTGCGGGGCAACTTGACTGTGTTCTACAAGCAGTACTTCAAGCCCCTGTTGCCAATAGGAGATGAACCGTTGTCCTACACTCACCTCAACACTGTGCTCGACTATGCTTCCGTGCAAGCGGTGACAGTCTTCGAGGCCAACATCAAGCAGCACTTCGTCAAGTATGTAGAGGCATATGTCAGCATGGTGTGGCAGAAGGACTATCTGGTAGAGCGAATCAGAGCTACTAGGAAGCTGCTGGTGAACAGCAAGGTGACTGAGTTCTACGAGGGCAGGCTGTACCGCAAGATGCGACTGAACTACTTCTACAACATACGCAAGTCTGAACAGCGGCTGTTGCAACACTTCAAGGAGATCTTCGGCACCCCAGACGAGGTAGTGGTGAGCATTGGTGACTGGGAGCAGAAGAAGTATCGCAAGTTCAAGGAGCCCGCGAAGGGAAAGGGATTCAGAACTCTATTGAGGAAAGTCGGCTACTTGGTGTACCTCGTAGGCGAGTTCAAGACCAGCTGTCAGTGCCCTTACTGCCAAACTGAGGGTGCCAAGTGCGAGAAGTTTCGTGTCAGGCTATACCCTAACACCAAAAAGACTGGCGAAGACAGACAGCTCCGACTTGTACACAGTCTATTGCTATGCCAACAGTGTCATAGGCTGTGGAATCAAGATGCCAACTATTCAATCAACATAGCTCGCCTCACAAGGGAGGCTCTGGAGGGAAGAGGCGACCAGAGTATCTAAGTCGCCAGACACGACTGCCACCGGCAGACAGTATTGTTATGTCGACAGCTTGAATCATAATTTACACCACTGAGGTGCCCGAACGTTTTTTTACGATCCTCAGGCCGTTGTAAATCCTCAACGGTGTAAAGCGAAGCACTCCACATCGATAGAAGCAGAAGTTTGCTTCGAATTCCCCGCAATGAACCCTTTTTAGTGCCATTCTTCTTTTCAGGAACGGATGCGAAGCGATGACAGTGCATCTCCGAGGAAATTGAATGCGTGGAAAATCAAAGTGATTGTCTGGAGAGCGTGGCGCGATAGTATCAGTGTGAAAGAAAGGCAAACATCACATATACAACTGTGAGAAGCACTGTACAACAAAGATTTGTTCTCAGTGTGAGAGAGTCAACCATACAATGAAGCGCCAAAAAGTCTTTGACTGTCCTCAGTGCAAGCTCATCCTTGATAGAGATGTCAACGCTGTCAGGAGCATCTTTCTCAAGAATCAACACTTATTCATCGAGTTCGGATGTCGGAGATGGCTACTCCACGGTTGTCTAGGCTTAGCTAGTTTTTGCTGGTCAAGTTGGATTCAAAGAAAAAAAAACACGAGGTCCGCCCTAAGTTACTCGTACTTTGGTATCTCTTGAGGTTAGCGATGCTGAGTATTTTACTCTATTTGATAGGCTTGATTTGCACAGAGATCCTTATCTCTCTCTTTTTATATTATTCCGTATAATAGGTTTTGGCTACACTTCTTGGCTCGTGTTGTTCTTTTGTGTGGTTCTTGTTGGATGTGACAGGGAAACTCCGCACCAAAAGCACAGGAACGAGAAGAGTCAACACACGCCGATAAGATCTAAAGATAATGTTCCGCTCCCCTCAAGCCGGCGATTGGGCCGATGAAGACGACGTTCCACCGATCACTGCTCCCTCAACAGCTTCGGGAGCACCTGCGAGGTCGGCATGGGGATCTCCGGACACTAATGCGCCCGTACAGGCATCCACTTCAAAGGAAACGAATGCGGGAAATAAAGAAGAACGCCGCGGTGACAACAACAGATCGGCCAGCAACTACGATAGTAGTGGACGTGCGGGATATCTTCGTGCAGAAAATTATCCACCTCTCGGCAGCGCACAACAACAGCAGCAGCAGCAACAGCGATCATCACGAGGAAGTCGATGGGATCGAGATACGAGTCGAGATTATGACTCGCGAAATGATTATCGCGGTGGACGGGACTACCGCAGAGGTGGTGGAGAGCGAGCAGCACCAGCGTTGCCGATCGAGCGAGGGATTGTGGTGTCCATGAAGGAAAGCTTTGGGTTTGTCAGGTGAGATAAACGAGCGACAATTATGAGTACTCATATATTGAAAAATTGTATAATTGGAATGATTATCTGTGATGAGTAGTTGTGTGGATCGAGAGGGTGATTTGTTTTTCCATATCACCGAAGCGCCTGCAGACACGGAGGTGAATGACGAGGTGGAGTTCAAAGTCAAGTACAATCAGCGCTCTCAGAAGGACATTGCCTGCCAATTAGTGCGTCTCCCGAAAGGAACGATCGTGATGGAAGATGTACGTGTCCTCACTCTATAGATACTGCTCGGCGACTTCTTGTTGTTGCGTGAAACGCTGACGATGTCGTGCATATTTTATTTTTGTTTTTAGATTTCTGAAGATTTTATTGAAGGCATCGTGTCGAAAGGTTTGCCGCGCGGTTCTTCCTCATATTCAAGTGGCGACGCAAGATATCAACGTGAGGAAGTTCATGGTCTCATTGAGGTGACAACACCACAGGAAGCGAAGGATGACAAAGAACAAAGTGCAGAAGCTGACGCGGATGATGAGCCACGCGTGTCAACAATACCTAAAAGAGAATATATTCGCTTTAACAGTGAAAGTATCCTTGTCAACGCATCGGGGAAAGAACAATCAGAACAAAACAAGTCAAACAAATCTAGAAGTTTAATACCATCCTATGGAGATACCGTGCACTTTCGTATTGCGCATCATCGCAAGACTGGCGTGAAACGAGCAGTGGAGCTCACCATCACGTCTTCAGCCAAAGAGAAGCTAGAGCAAGAAATTGCCAAAAAACTGGAGACGATGGTGCGCGAGCATGGTGTTGTTGATCGAATAAAATCAAGTGGTGGATTTATTCGATGCTGTGATCGTCCTGAAGATGTTTACTTTCCATTTCACGAAATTCAAGAAAGCAATGACGACGCCAATAGTGGTATTAGTGGTGAGGAAGAAAAACCAACTGCAGGAGAAGAAGAAAGCAAAAAGAAAGAACAGAGTTCGCGTAAAGGAGGTGCTAGCCGAAATGCAAGGATCAGTACGATTCGTGAAGGAGATGAAGTTTCCTTTTACGTTTACGAAGACCAGGATGACGACTCAGGACGATCACGACCAAGGCTTACAGCACTCCGTGTGCAAAAACTACCACCAGGCTCTGTAAGTTTTGAAAAATTGATCCAAGCGGACGTGGAAGGTGTGGTTTCGAAATGCCCAAAAGAACCCCGTAATGGTGCGGAAGTAATTGGTTCGATTACAATAACAGCTGCGAACAATGATGACGGTGATACGGAGAAATCAAAGATGAGTAATAATGGAGAAAAAGATCTTGCCTCAGATAGCAATACAGGACAGCCTGTTTCAGATTCACCGAATACAAAGAAATCAGTGAAGGAGACGAAAAAGTCAAAGAAGAAAGTCACTGTCGCTTTCCGCTTATCAGATACACAGGATATGAGCTACGTGCCTCTGGTTGGTGACACAGTAAATTTCGATCAGGTGCTCGAGAAACGCACTGGGAAAGTTAAAGCTATTAACGTTCGTGTTGTCAAGTTGAATCCAAAGAAGCGAGAGACAGGCGTCATCACCTCTATGAAAGAAGACTTTGGCTTCATAAAATGCGCAGAACGCGCCACGGATGCTTACTTTCGTTTCTCCGATGTCATGAGTGCGCATCGTGACTTTCGTATTGGTACCGAGGTTGCGTTTGATGTAAATGCTGATCCTTCGAAGTCAGATAATGTTCGGGCTTCACGTGTGGAGTTGCTACCAGAGGGAGCTGTGCAATGGGAGGACCAGGTGGAGCGAGAGCTTGTTGGTGAGGTGATTGCACTGCCTTCAAGAAGACAGAATATGAGCAGTAACAGAAGCAACAAACCACTCCAGAAGGTGCAGAACGGTAGAATTCGCTTTGTCATTCCGGGTCACAAACTTCTCGCGGATTATTTTCCTGACATCAAACAACAGATTGATAAGCTGTTTGTTGGATCAAGCGATAAGGTTACCACAGAAAATGAAGAAAAGGAAATCCGTTTGGCTTTCCCAAGTTCCATGTCAAAATTTGAACGCGCTGTGGTCCATGAGTACAGTGAATGGCTGGGTATTAAGCATGAAAGTAGCGGTGACGGATCCAATCGGCAGCTACAGCTAGTGGCCGATAAGAAGATTCCTGCCAAGAAAACTGATGAAAGTCCACCAGAAGTGGTTGCTGAGTTTAAGTTGGAGGATGTGTCTGACGTACGATATGATCCTCGTCTTGGTGACCGCGTAAAGTTTAATCTGGTGTTGGTGAAGCGAACAAAACAATTTTTTTGCAAATCTGTATTGTGCGTCGAGGCTGCACCACGTAATGATCCTACAAGCGGAAAAACTAAAGGAGTGAAAGGAAATCAATCAGTAGCGGCAAGTGTAGAAGGATTTATCGTTTCGATAAAGAGTGAAGGGTTTGGATTCATTCAGCCTGCTAGTACGATCAAGGGTGGTGAGGAGAATGTGTTCTTTCATGTAAAGGAGATTACTACCGGTGAGTCGCACAGCGACTTGAAGGAGGGTATGGAAGTACGATATACTGTGAGCTATGATGAGAAAAAGAAGAAAACACGAGCCGTGGACATCGCAGTTTTGCCTTCTGGAACAATCCAGCCGGTTACCATCCCTACCTTAAAAGGAGTTGTGGTAAGACCAAGTTTATTACATCGCATGAAAACAGCCAAAGGGGCTGGTCGATTTTCATCAAAGCAAAACAAACAAATTAGCACCATCGGTAAGATTCGCGTTTTGACCACTAACAATGATGGAGAATCAGAGGACGTAGTTGAAGAGTCCGGTGTAGAAGAGGATGAAGATGAGGATCAAGACGAAAAAGAAGAAGAAGATGCTGAAGATGAAGCAACGGAACAATCAACTACTCCATCAGCGAATGCTAAGGAATCAGATGTAGCAAAAAATGCGGCGAAAAAGCTTTACTCGTATCATCTCACGGATATCATGGACCCAACGGTTATCCTTCGTGAGGGAGATGAAGTCGAATTTGCTGCTCACGCAACGACAAAAGGAATGCGTGCAGCGAAAATCCGACTGCTTGTGTCTCACGCCAAAGAAGGAGTGGTCATGCGCGTCACTGAGGATTTTGGTGGTATTATTTGCCTTGATGACAAAGATAACATCAAAGCTCGCTTCACGGCTCGTAATGTGCTTCGAGGCGACTTATTGAAGGAAGGCGATCGCGTACAGTTTGCTTATTCCATCCCGAAGACATCGACTGAAAGTAGCAACAACCTCAAGAGTACCCCAGATTCAGCTGTGGATGAGGAACAGCCTGTAGGAGTCGCAACTAGTGTACTTCGTTTGTCTTCTGGATCCACAGCGACCGAAGATTCATCAATTCGACGTAGTGGACGAGCAGTCAACTCTACATTGCGCGAAGCAATGCGACAGATTGGCGCCAATGCCATGGTAGCTACCCGCATGGCAAAAGGTCCGGACGGAACTCGAGGTTTTGTGGCAGGATGGCGAGTACTAACTGCCAATTCGGAAACTCAATAGACGTATGATTGTAAAAGCAATGCAAAGTTTGAATTTGCCGTGAAGGAATTGGATAGCCGTGCATATACGGTGACAAGAGGATAAGGTAAATCACAGGTTGCAAAATGGATGTTTTGATTTGATCATATCCTTGTTATAGTGTGATAACGATGCAGATGGTGGAGTAGTTGACCATGTTTTGCTTTGTGACAGTGCCTAACGATCCTCTCGAATGTAGAATGAGAAAAACTTCTCCACCCGCCTCTCAAATGAGCAATACGGATCGGGAAACATGTGACACGCAATAGCGATCATAGCTTCTTCAAACTCTTCATAAGTTAGTTCTTCAGTTTCGTTCGTTGGTATCGAAATGCTGAAGGGATCAGATGCCGCTGATGACGTGGAGATTCGCGAAGACACTTCATGATCTTTCTTCGAAGTAGATTGTGTCACTTTTTGCACAATTGCAAGTACGTTGTCTCGGGTCAATTGAGTGGCTTGGATGCGTTTATCCAGCAGACATTGACTGAACGTGAACGCTGTCATGCGTGGGCGTTTGCTTGTTTGACTCGTTGGATGGTGTTGCTGCAACCTTGGATTAGGGGCAACAGCGTAACGTGCATAGAGATTTTTCAGTTCGTCACTGTATTGGATTATCAAGCGACGAATCTTGATGTCATCGATTTGCTTTCGGAACAGGTCGGCATCGGCTCGGAATGCAAACGGAAGGATGAAGTTGTCCATGAACAAACAAAACGCTTCTGACACGGTAATTCGATGGTTCCTATTGGGAAACCAGGTTGACAGTTGAGAAAAAATTACCCAGCGATGAGCGACAATGAATACGTGCAGCAATCATACTTACTCGGGAGAATACTTTCGTCTCGCAATACGAATGAGTGCTTCAAGGAATTCAGTAGGTGGTAACGCACGATGCGGACTGACACTCGTCTAGTATTAAAGGAATCGTCACATACAGAGAGCGAGGGTCGAGAGTAGATCAAATCGTACTTACCAGTTTGGGGTCCATTTTTTTGATGATGGCGTGGATATCAGTGACAGTCATGTTCTTCTCAATAACCCGACATTCCGTGAGCAGCTCAATGAAGTCGCCGACGTTGATAGCCTCATTGATGATGCCGTTGCGCGTGGCGTAGCCCCGATAGATTCGTCCAAGATCGCGGTAAATCGTCAACAAAAAACTTTGAAGGAGCTTGATTTCCCACGCGAAATCTTCGAAAGGCAGCTCCAGATCAAGAATTTTTTGCCCAGGAATTTTGGTGAACAGTTCATTTTGGTCGCTTTCGGAGTCTAATTTTGCTAGAACACCAGGCTTTCCTCTCATGAAACGTGCGTACGAAAGAAAGCACTTACGCATGACGATCCGCATGCATTTGCACCAGAGAAGATGATCCTCGCGCAGTTTCTGATCTTCAAGGTCGATTCGCTTTTTCAGTTCGATAAGATGAGCCAGTGCAAGCTTCATTTTGCTGCTCAGTGTGATACCTCCACCTGATTCGTTGGATGTTAGACCAGTTCCTTCGCGGAGATCGCGCCACTTGGCCTTAACTGACGACAATTGCAACTTGAGGTCGTTGCAAAGTGTGTAATAAGATTCCTCGATATTGGGCGTAAACGTGCAGAACAAATACGACAATATGGCAAAATTAAGTTCAGCATCGCCTGCAAGGACATCTTTGCTGTTCACGAGACCGACAGGCAGCCACATGGCCTGGCCAATGGTGTTGATCATCAGCTCGATCCGTTTCTCGACGTTCTCTTCCTGTCTTATGTGATTCACATAACGTTCCATTGCAATTTCGGTTAAGTCTTCGCCGTTCTCCCGCAAGACCGATGCCGCTTCCAGTTTGGAGGCAGCAGTGTTGTGCGCGAGCCGAATTGGGCGAACTTTGCTCATCGCTGCATGCAATAGCTTAGTAACGACGACCAGCACTTTGCCATCACTGAGGCTTGAGTGGAAATTAGTCATTCGTGGTGCTGCAATCCACTCTGGTGGCTGCCGTTGCACCAATGAATTCACCCACTGCATCAGAATTTTGTCAGCTCGATCCACCGATGCGTCATGTGAAGAGAATAAGCTGGCGCCAGCATTCCCAGTCACACTAGCACTAGTGTTGCTTGAATTTCCTACTGTCTCCGACGAATTTGAGGTTGATTTTGTTCCCGCTACGGCAGCATTTATCTCCACGAACGGATTGTAGAGCGCCTGGTTTTCGGGCTTATCGATGGCCTGCAACAAATCTTTAGTGAAGACGTTGTTCAGGTTATGTCTGCAGTCGCTAGTCGCAAGGACCTCCAATTGTGTTTCCAAGTTGTGGCAGACTGTATTTGCAAGCTGGAATGCGATTTTCTTGTAATCGACACTCTCAACTTTGAGTTGCTCGAGTTCTTTTGGATTGACCACTTGTTTCTCCAGCGCTGCGATTTGTGATTTGGCATCGCGGAGCTCCTTCCGTATGGCGATCAGTTCCAGGTTCTTCGCTTGCAACGCCTGCTGTAAACTCTGGCATTCGTGTTGCAGCCTTGCCAAGTCGTCTTCATGAAGTTGTTCCTTCACCCGTGAGGCATTGGAAATCACAAACATATCGCCATGTAATTGCGAGATTTCGCGGTTTTTCTCAGTGGTCACCAGCTGTTGGTTTTCAGCGTACAACATGGCTCCAACGATGCGTCGTTCGTACATGAACATCCGCCACGTGGTCAGCCGCCGTTTCAGGCGATTCTGCGCGGTTATCCTTAACGCTTGATTTCGTCGGTGTTTGTGTTGCTGTGTGATATATTTCCAGATACCGAAGAGCCATTGCAGAATGACATCAGACATCTTGGTGAACGCACGCGCAGTGGCTTTTTCAAACAAAATCTCAACCGAGCGTACGATTTGCGCTTTGTAGGCGGTGCCGTCCTGTTTTCTGAAATGCGAAAAACACTTCATGCACATTTCAGCGATGGCGCCACACCCCGCGCAGCGCATGGTCTGATGGACAGCATTTAAGGCATCAGGTACAGTTGAAGTTGAAGAGCCGGAAGAAACGTGAGCTTCATATGCGAAGGCTGCTTGTGAGAGTGGCACGATGTTGTTGGATGCCGCACTATGTTGGTGATGCCGCTCAAATGCTGATGAAGAACTAGAGTTCTGCTGTCGCAACTGATCGTGATCCTGCTGATGGTGAATGCACAAAAGCGAGTTGGACATCGCTGAAGAACTGAGCGCAATCGCGGTACTAGGGCGCGGTTTTTTAGTGGATGAATGGCCGCTGGAAACATGTTGAGAATGGTGTGAGCCTGGTGTCTTGTAATATGGATCATTGTGAGTTGGCAAGTGCAAGGCGAAAGTGGGAGGTGAATATTGTTGTCGCTGTTGCTTGCTGTTGGAAACACCGCCACTGTTTTGCGTACGGAAGGGTGATAGTTGGGACGACTGCTTGCGGAAATTGACAGGAGAACCGACAATTTGTGCGTTCTTCACATTATTGTTCTTCCATTCCATCGCCTTCGCAAATGGATTATACTGGACGCTGCTATTGATAGGACCTTTCAAGTGTTTACAAGCCAAGAAACAACGCAAATATTGTCGATAACGGCCAATAAAAGCGAATAAAGCCACGTTAAGGACAGAACAAACGCTTCCATGAAAAAAACAATACTCAAACTTGTCAATTATGGCATCTATTGTAACACTGCAAGTTTCTGAATGGCTTCAATCACGACATTGACGTGTTCAGAGACCTCACGTGCTTTCTGTTGCCATTCGTTCCGCTTCCTGTTCCGATCATACGAAAAATAAAAGCGCATAAGTAAGTGAGAACAATCGAAACCATTGACACAACCAAGAGACAAAGCTTACTGGGCCAGGTGCACTAAATGCGTTTGCACAAAGCGTTGCGCCTCTGATAGCGTCATCTCCACGTGAAAGTTCAGGCCAATGTCGACAGTGATCATAGAAGTATCAGGGACTTTGGCGCGCATGTGGAATTGTTGGCCGATATCCATCAGTGTGTGTAGACTCTTTTGTCCAACGTTCTGTTGACTTTGGAGCTCTTCGAGAAGCACTTGTAGCTCTTCATATTCCTTTAACTCTTGCGTTAATGCATCACGTTTTGCGAGCACATCCCGTAGCTGTGGCTTCAGAATCTCCTCTACGAATGTACTGTAGCGCAGCAGTGCCGCTTCAGTGGTTTCCGCTGAATCCTGCTGCTGCGTGGCCGCATCCACATCATTGCCAGTCGTTGCCATCATAATAAATACTGTGCATTCACAAAGCAGCAAAACTACCAGACAGAATATATACAATATTTACTGTACAATACTATACACTATTATGATTTCTTTAGCGCAATCTTTGATTAATTTAGCCTGTACCTCTGGCTTTGCTACATGATGCTTTTATACAAGATTGTACGTAATTTGTATGTATATCCTGGTTATTCTTTGTCAACTTGGCTAAATCCATCCAAGGTTTTTCATCCTCCTACCGAGGTTTTTTCCACAGGTGACGTTTCCTTTTTCTTGTTCCTCTTGGTGTGTTCGGCACCACACTGAACTCCCCATTTTGCCCGAAACTTCCGCCCCAAGCGATACCCTCGGGAGTGCGGAAACGAAAGCGAAGCGGCACAGACGAAAACCGGAGCATTGGACGCAGAAAACGCCATCCTCAGCCGTTCACTTTGTTATCTTTAGCGCGCTCTATCACTTTCCACAGGTGAAGACAAAAAACACGCTGTCACCTACTCACTCATCTGCTTAGCTATCTATCGGTCTCTTTCCTCACAAAAAAACACCACGTAGAGATCGGCAGAAGAAAAGAGGGGAATACACGTACGTACATACCGGTGTGAAGGCATGAGTGCAGCAACGGGAGCAAATGATAGCAGTCACCACCACGACGGTGAAAAATCGGGCGATGGCGTGTATGTGACGAAGAACCGCTCGACGTTTTCCATGTGGCTGCATGGCAAGAGCGCACCGAGCAAATCGAACCCAGCGGTCGTGTTTCGATCGGCCGATGTGATTCAGGAAGGATACTTGATGAAACAAGGGCTGCGACTCAAAATGTGGACGAAACGGTATTTTATTTTGCGATTGGAGGAGCGACATATGACGCTAGGATATTATACCAGTAAAGAAGCGCTTGTGCTCTGCTCGGAGACGCCCATTGGCCCCGGTCATACGCTCGCGCCGGTGAACACGGCGAAGCATCCGCGACGAATCGAATTACGATGCGGCACCAAGTCACTGATCGTGGAAGCAGAGGATGACAAATCGTACACTTCATGGAAGAATGCGTTGCAGGAAGCGATCCGGTGGAACCACGCGATGGTGCCGTCAAAAGATGGACCGTTTGTTAAGTACGGCAAGCAGGCAACTGAGGATAAGCTGCAGGAGGAGCGCAGTCGCGTCGAAGCGGCCAAAAAGTTGCGTGAGAAACAGCGTGCGGATGAAGCTGCTGCTGCTGCAAACGCCGCCAATAAACCCAAGTATTTGCCCGCCACCCGTGAGGGCACGCAGTGTTTCATGACCTCAAACACGCGGTTTGAGATCCCAACACACTTTGAATACGTGAAGACTATTGGCTCAGGTGCGTATGGCGTCGTGATCTCGGCCAAGAACACACAGACAGGGAAAACCGTAGCTATCAAAAACATCCAGCGCGCATTTGACGACCTGACAGATGCCAAGCGCATCGTGCGTGAGATCAAACTGATGCGCCACTTGAACCACAAGTACGTGCTTGGCGTGGACGATATCTTGGAGCCGGTGTCGCTCGCGAAATTCGAGGACGTCTACATCGTGTCGGAGCTTATGGCCACCGATCTGCATCGCGTCATCTACTCGCGGCACGCACTTTCAGACGAACACATTGCGTTCTTCATGTACCAGATGCTCTGCGCCATGAAGTATGTGCACTCGGCGAACGTCATCCATCGCGACCTCAAGCCGTCAAACGTGTTGGTGAATGCCAATTGTGAATTAAAGATTTGCGATTTCGGGCTCGCGCGTGGGATATTCCCCGAAGAAGAGCTCGAACTAACTGAATACGTCGTCACGCGGTGGTACCGCGCACCAGAGATCATGTTAGGGTGTATGAAATACACGCGCGAAGTGGACGTGTGGTCGATGGGGTGCATTTTTGCTGAGATGATGTCTCGAAAACCGCTGTTTCCCGGTCAGGACTACATCGACCAGCTGCATTTGATCATGAATGCGCTGGGTGCGCCGAGCGATCAAGAGTTGTATTTCCTCACAAACGCCCGCGCAAGGAAGTTTATGAACGCCGAATACCACAAGAGAGGGCCAGATCCGCTGAAGCCGCTATCGCAATTGTTTTCGGATGCTGCCCCAGATGCGCTAGATTTGCTAGAGAAGATGCTGGTGATCGACCCGAACAAGCGAATCAGTGTCGATGATGCACTCGCACATCCATACTTGGCATCAATTCGCAACGTCGAGGACGAGACGGTGGCGGATTCGGGCTTTGATTTCGATTTTGAGAATGAGAAATTGACGAAACCTGTGTTGCAGCGACTGATCTGGGACGAGATGAAGTGTTTCCACCCGGACGCCAACGAGGACGGTAGCGGGTCTGTACGCAGTGAGAGTAGCAATACGTCGCAGATGCTATCGACCCCCGTGACACCGGTGACGCCAGCGACAAATAATGGCGAAGTGATAAATGCATCAGCACCGGAGGCAAAGAAGCATGTGAGTGAGGTGGAGATTAGGAGAAGTAGTATCAAGTTGCCATCCCCAACGTCCTCATCAGAGGGGCGACAAGCACCAGGTGAGCCAGCGCGAGAAGTGGCGTAAAAAGTAACAATATGTTGATGATGAGCAAGGCAACAAACCAAGAAAAAAAACTCGTGTAGATGTGGAGAATCTATAGATGTGTCTGATTAATAAAACCAACAAAAACGCTCTAGTAAAATTTTTTGGATGTGATGTCAAGTAGCAGTGTACTGGCATGGCTTATGGTGATAGTGATGACTGTCCGAACGTTATGCGTTCGGGATTTCGATTTCCTCAAGACCAAACATTCATCTTGATGCGTTCATTCATTCATACATTACCACAGCCAAATGATCTTTTCCAGGTGTGCAATTTTTTCTTCTAAACCTACATTTTCGTTCTTTATTCCTTAAAGACACCACGTGCGACACCCTTCTCTTCAGCCTGTTGTGCTGCGAAGTAGTTGAAGATCTGTTCCAATGTGGTTTGTGAAACGCTATACTCACGAATGTGCATTTTCGTCTTCATATCTTCCACCAACGCAAACACCTTTGATAATTTCAATTCACCATTTGAGCCACGAAGCTTAAAACGGCAGAAATCATTCTGACGTTCAAGTACCAGAACGGCATCGCTGCCGAAAGAATTCTTCAAGAACGCCTCCAAAGCGTCGAAGCGCGTTTCTTCCACACACCATGATGCAAACGCTTCAGCGCGTACAAAGCCATCACGCTCAAATGATGCTGCGAGGTTGTAACCAGTTGGATGGTTTGGAACAATGCGATCAACAAGGCGGCCATTTCCAAAAGCACGGCATTTCATTTCCACTTCCTCCAGTGTGACATAGCCATTCTCAGCGTTGATCAATTGGTGCACGAGGTCATGCAGCTCTTCGGGGGTCGGAGGTGTCAGCTTCACGTCAAACACAAGACCATCACCGAAACGAGATTTCAAGTGTTGTA